>JAABKJ010075445.1:114669012-114839828 GCA_011634705.1 Andricus grossulariae | reverse complement strand
TGTGTGAACAAAATCTTCTTGTGGAATATTCGTCTTTTTGGTAGAAAATTTTTCTTTTGTCGTTGTTACAAAATTCAACTATTTGGTAGAAATGTCATCTTTTTTTGGTTAAAAATGTGACTGTTTGGTTGAAAATTAATTTTTTTTTCTTCTTAGGACTCAACTTTTTGCATGAAAATGAAAATATTTTGTTGAAATGTCGTCTTTTTTTATAGAAAATTAATCTTTTTGGTTAAAAATTCAGTTTTTTAACTGATAATTTGAGTATTC
This sequence comes from Andricus grossulariae, assembly GCA_011634705.1. NCBI lineage: Eukaryota > Metazoa > Arthropoda > Insecta > Hymenoptera > Cynipidae > Andricus > Andricus grossulariae. The sequence goes on along the minus strand of JAABKJ010075445.1, from coordinate 114,839,558 downwards.
CATTATTCCTTAAATATTGTTGGTTGAAAATTCATTTTCTTTGTGAAGAATTCGATTTTTTGCAGAAAAGTAATATTACTGGTTGAAAATTCATTTGTTTTTCGTAGTAAATTAATCTTATTGGTAGAAATTTAATTTTTTTGGTTGAAAATTCATCTTTTTGGTCGAAAATGAAACAATATTGTTGCAAAATTAATCCTGTTGATAGAAAAATCATCTTCTTGATTGAAAATTCGTTTTTTTTTATAGAAAATTAATCTTTATTGTTGAAAATTAATGTTGTTAACTGATAATGTGAGTATTCCATTTTTCGTTGACAATTGTTCTTTTTTAGTTAAAATGTTATCTACTTGGTTAAAAATATATGGATTTTGTCGAAAAATCTTATTTTTTGGTAGAAAATTAATCTTTTTGGTTGAAAATTAATTTTTTCAATTGATAATTTAAGTATTCCATTTTTTGTTAAAAATTCTTCTTTTTTATTTAAAATTTATCTATTTGGTTAAAAATACATATATGCATTTTGTTGAAATTTCGTATTTTTTGGTAGAAAATTTGCTTTTTTTGTTAGAAAGTTAATATTGCTAGTTGAAAATTCATTTATTTTGTAGTAAATTAATCTTCTTGGTAGAAATTTCATATTTTTTGGTTAAAAATCCAACTGTTTCGTTGATAATGAAACTATTTTGTTGAAAAATTAATCTGGTTGATAGAAAAATCATCTTCTTGTTTAAAAATTCGTCTTTTTTGATAGAAAATAATTTTTTTAACTGATAATTTGAGTATTCCATTTTTCGTTAAAAATTATTCTTTTTTAGTTAAAATGTTATCAAAAACAGAATAATTATATTTTAATTTAAAAAAAAATAATTTTTATCCAAAAGAAAACGATATTTAAAAGAAATAGGTAAATTTTTAACAAAGAAAAAATAAAATAATTTTCAACAAAATACATGAATTTTTAACTAAAAAAGTTAAATTTTCGACCAATTACAAATTAAAAAAAAAGTGTTTATGAATGAAAATTGAAATAAAATTAAAATGAAAAATTTCTAACAAAAAATAAACTCTTTAAGAATTTTGAAAAGTTTTAAAAGACTCAACAAATCTTCTTAAGATTCGTGGGAAAATTTGAAAATATTTTTTATTTTGAAACTTAATTTTTAAGGAATTTTATTAAATGACAAAATTTTTTAAAAAATCGAGCAAGTTTAAGAAATATTTATAAAAGAATGAAATTTTTTTTAAGATTACTAGAAAAATTTAAATAAAAAAATTATTTTAATAATTACTTTTTAAGAAAAACTTCAAAAAGATTTCAAATCATTGCAAATGATTTCCTAAAATTTCAAAAAATAATGTAGAAAATTTTAAAACAAAATTTTTAAACAAATTTAAGTAAGTTTCAGAGATATTTCCAAATTTTGAAAAGAGACAAAAATAATTTAAATCTCGAAGAGATTTCGAAAAAAATAATACAAAATACAGATATTTTTAATTTGTTTCAAACAAGTTTTTTTAAAGAATTTTGAAAGGTATGAAGAAAATATATAAATTAATTATGATTCCTGGAAAAATTTAAAAATGATTTAAAATTTGAAAAGATTTCAAAAAATTTTCAAATTTTTCAGATTTTGAACAAAATTAAGCTATTGAAGAATTTAGAAAGGTTTCAAGAAAAAAAAACACACATTTCTTTAAGATTCATAGGAAAATTTGAAATTAATTTTTATTTTTTTAAATTAAAACAAAAAAAAAGATTGAAAAATATTTCCGAAATTGTGGAAAGAGAAACTGGAAAATTTAAATGTAATTTTTTTAAGCTTGCACAATTTTATAAAAATTGTAGAAAAAACTCAAAAATAATTCCAAATTAGTAAAAATTAACATTTTTTTTTAATGCAGATTGTTGAAGATTTCGAAATATTTTTATTACAAATAAAAAACAGTTGAATTTACCGAAAAATCAGACGAATTCTCAACAAAATCCAAAAATTTTTAACCAAAAAGGATGAATTTTCAATAAAAGTGTTTAATTTACAACACCAAAATATAAATTTTCAATAAAAAGTTAATTTTCTCTCAAAATTGTTGAATTTGTCTTTCTGGATTGAAAATTTAACAATTTAGTAGAAAATAAACTTTTTTGTCAAAAAGCGGCTTTTTCGTTGAAAATTCGTTATTTTGTTGTTAAAAATGAATTTTTTCAAGTGAAAATATAACTTTTCCATTTTTAATTGAAAGTTGATTGTTTTTAATTAAAAATACAATTATATGGTTGAAAATAAAATTTTTTATTGAAAATTCCTACTTTAGGGATGAAAATTCAATTTTTTCGGTTGAAAGTTGAACTATTTGTTAAAAATTTATTTTATTACTTGAAAATTCATCTTTTTGGTTGAAAATTCATTTTTTTTTTGTTAAAAATGAATTTTTTCATGTGAAAATTTAAATATTCCTTTTTTAGTTAAAAATTGATAGTTTTTAGTTGAAAATTCAACTATATACTTGAAAATTAACTTTTTTTATTAAAAATTCCTGTTTTCGGGTTGAAAATTCAATTTTTTCTTTGTAGAAAATTCCATTTTTTTTTTGAAAATTAATTTCTTTAATGAAAATAAAACTATTCCATTTTTATCAAATTGATTTTGTTTTGGATGCTGAAAACTTCTTTTTTTCTTTTGATGAAAAATCATCATTTTAGTTCAAAACTTATCTCTTTGGTTGAAAATTTAAATATTTTCTTGAAAATTTGCCTTTTTTTGGTTGAAAATTATTATTTTTTAACTAAAAATGTAAATATTCCCATTTTAGTTGAAAATTGATATTTTAAATTGAAAATTGATCTTTTCTAGTTAAAAACTGAATTATTTGTTTAAAAATTCATATTTATTTTATTAAAAATTCGTCATTTTGGTTCAAAATTTGTTTTCTGTTCTTGTTAAAAATTAATTTTTTGAGCTGAAAATTTAACTATTCCATTTTTGGATGAAAATTGATTTTTTTAGTTGAAAATTCAATTATACGGTTGAAAATTCAACTGTTTTGTAGCCAAAATACTAATTTAAAAAAAAAAAGTTCAATTTTCCACCAAAAAGGATGACTTTTTAACAAAATAGTTGAATTTTCATTTTTAAAAAAGATTTCAGTAGACTTTTCAACACCAAAATATGAATTTTAAACAAAAAGTAAATTTTCTACGAAAATAGTTGAATTTTCAACCCAAAAAGATGAATTTTCAACAAAAAATTTGCATTTTAAACCAAAAAACAATATTTTTTAATCAAAATTGTTGAATTTTCATCTAAGAAAGATGCAATATCTACTAAAATGGATGAATTTTTTATTTGAAAAGACAAATTTAGAAAAAACTAGTTGAATTTTCAACACCAAAGTATGAATTTTGAACAAAAAGTACATTTTTTAAGCAAATAGTTGAATTTTCAACGAAAACGGATGACTTTTTACAAAATTGTTGAATTTTTAAACAAATAATAAAATTTACAACTAGGAAAATAATCTTCAGGAGGAAGCAACTGCAAAAAAAAAGAAATATAAATATAAATACATGGCACATAATTTACTAAGAAGATTATTTTTTGATTATTTTATTATTATATTTTCAATTTGGTTATTTTTAATTTGAAGAATTTTAAAATGCAGTTTTGAAGACTTCCAAATTAAAAAACTAAAAGAGTTTGAATTTGAAAATTTTGGATAAATATTTTTAATTGATCAACTGTAAATATAAATTAATTACTGATTTTTAGAGACTGTTGAAAATTGAACAATAATTTTGATTTCATTTTATTTAATCTACAGCTAGAGAGATTTTTTTCACAACTTTAAAAATTAATAATCAATATTCACAAAATATTGATTATCGGCCACGTAGACAAAAAACATTAAAATTATATTATTTAAAACTTTATAAATAAAATTTTCAATGTTAAAATCATTTTAAATCAATAGATTCATAATTAATTGTTTCCTGACCAATTTTTCATTTCCAATGAACATTAATATTTAAATACCAGAATCTTAAACTTGTAACATTTTCATAGAATCTTTTATAAACGGAATAAAACAATTTAAAAATAAAATTAAAAAAATTTCAAATTTATTCTTCTTGACAGTTATTTAAAGTTATAGAAATTTCCTGATTCTTACAAGATTTTTTTTGTTTCCCTGATCAATAAAATTCTCTGACTTTTAAAAAAATTCTTTTTGGCTAGGTTCGGGTAAAATTAAATTCATATTAAATTTTATTTGCGAATTTCCACAAATTACGTACATGAAGATTAATTAATGAAATAAAATTAATTGAAATTAAATTCAAATAAATTAAATTAAAAATAATTAAATTTAATTAAATTAAAAATAATTTGATTTAATTAAAAATGAATTAAATTAAATTAAGAATGTATTAAATTGAATTAAATTAAATTAAAATGAATTAAGTCAAATTAAATTAAAAATGAATTAAGTTAAATTAAATAAAAAATGAATTAAATTAAATAAAAAATAATTAAATTGAATTGAAAATGAATTAAATAAAATTAAATTAAATTAAAAATGAATCAAATTAAATCAAATTAAATTAAGAATAATTAAATTAAATTAAATTAAATTAAATTTAATTAAAAATGAATTAAATTAAATTAAATTAAAAATTAATTAAAATAAAGTGAATTAAAAATAATTAAATTAAATTAAAAATTAATTAAAATAAATCAAATTGAATAAAAAATAATTAAATTAAAAACGAATTAAATTAAATTAAAAATAATTAAATTAAATTATGTTAAAAATGAATTAAATTAAATTAAATTAAAAATAATTAAATTAAATTAAATTAAATTAAAAATGAATTAAATTAAATTAAATTGTAACAAAATATCTTGACCCCTCCCCCCTCCTTGAGTAGTTACGTGATTTAAGTACGGTACCTAATTTCATTCTTAGTTCATTGTATAATGATGAAAATACACCGTTTCTTTTTTATTTCTTTTTATCGTCAAGGATTTTGTGCTTATCGCTCTAAATGCATCCGTTGCGACTTTTAAAACTTGTTAATAATTCAGATAAATATTGTTGAGTACATTCAAACACACATACATCCTCCTTCTATAATTGTGATTTTTCGCTTTTCTACTCAGAAACATTTTTCTTATCTCTCCATTCAAAAAATAGGTGTAAAGCACTAGCCTTGAATTATATTATTAATATTAATTAATATTATTAATTAATTATTATATATATATTATATATGATTTTAATAATTTCACAAATATACCGGAATATTTCAAAAATATTTTGCAAATATTCTTAAAGAATTGATGAAGACTTCACGAAGATTTTACAAAGATTTTACAAAGATTGCAATAATTTGCTAAACATTTGACAAAGATTGCAATACTTTTCAAAACATTTTACAAAGATTTCAATAATTTCACGAATATTACTGAACATTTCAAATTTTCATAAAGCTAGCACAAAGTTTTCATAAAGATTTGAATATTTTCACAAATATTACTGAATATTTCAATATTTCTCAAACATTTCAACAAAGATTTCACAAAGCTTCCAATAATTTCACAAATATTACTGAATATTTCACAAATATTTTGTAAAGATTCTGAAAGAATTCATGCAGGTTTTACAAAGGTTTTAAAAGGATTTCACAAAGATTTTACAAAGATTTCAATAGTTTTCTGAAGATTTCCTAGAGATTTCACAAATATTTCAAACAATTTACAAAGATTGCAATAATTTTCTAAATATTTCACAAAAATTTCAAATATTTCGCAAATATGACCGAATATTTTAAAAATATTTGGCGAAGATTGTTCAAGCATTCATGAAGATTTCACAAAATTTCACAAAGATCTCAATAGTTTCACAAATATTACTGAATATTTCTCAAAAATTTCACAAAAATTTCAATAGTTTCACAAATATTACTGAATATTTAATTATTTTTCAATGATTTCACAAAGATTTCACAAAGATTTTGATAATTTCACAGATATTACTGAATATTTCAAAAATGTTTTGCAAAGATTTTTCAAGAATTCATGAGGATCTTGCAAAGATTTCACAAAGATTTAGAATATTTCGCAAATATTGCTGAATATTTCAAAATTATCAGGCAAACAATTTATGAAGATTTCACAAAGATTTTACAGAGATTTTACAAAGATTTGAATAATTTCACAAATATAACGGAATATTTCGAAAATGTTTTGCAAATATTTTTGAAGAATTTATGAAGATTTCACGAAGATTTTACAAAGATTATACAAAGAGTTTACAAAGATTGCAATAATTTTCTGAAGATTTGACAAAGATTTCAAATATTTCGCAAATATTGCTGAATATTTCCAAAATATTAGGCAAAGATTTTTAAAGAATTCATGAAGGTTTCACAAAGATTTTAAATGTTTCAAGAATTTCACAGATATTACTGAATATTTCAATATTTCTCAAAGATTTCACAAAGATGTCAATAATTTCACAAATATTACTGAATCTTTCAAAAAGGTATTGCAAAGATTTTCAAAGAATTTATGAAGATTTCACAAAGGTTTTACAAAGATTTCAATAATTTCACAAATATTACTAAATATTTCAATATTTTTGCTCAAATATTTTACAAAGATTTCACAAAGCTTCCAATAATTTCAAAAATATTAATGAATAATTCAAAAATGTTTTGCAAAATTTTTTAAAGAATTCATGAAGATTTCACAAAGGTTTTACAAAGATTTCAATAATTTCACAAATATTACTGAATATTTCAAAAAGGTTTTGCAAAATTTTCAAAGAATTCATGAAGATTTCACAAAGATTTTCAAGGTTTCAACAATTTCACAAATATTACTGAATATTCCAATTTTTCTCAAAGATTTCAATAATTTCACAAATATTACTGAATATTTCAATAAGGTTTTGCAAAGATTTTTAAAGAATTCATGAAGATTTCACAAAGGTTTTACAAAGATTTCAATAATTTCATAAATATTACTGAATATTTCAATATTTCTCAAAGATTTCACAAAGCTTCCAATAATTTCAAAAATATTAATGAATATTTCGAAAATGTTTTGCAAATTTTTTTAAAGAATTCATAAAGATTTCACAAAGGTTTTACAAAGGTTTCAATAATTTTACAAATATTACTGAATATTTCAATATTTCACAAATATTTCACAAAGTTTCCAATAATTTCACAAATATTAATAAATATTTCAGAAATGTTCTGCAAAGATTTTTTAAGAATTCATGAAGATTTCACAAAAAATTTACAAAGATTTTAGAAAGATTGCAATGATTTTCTAAAGATTTCAAAAACATTTCAAATATTTCGCAAATATTACTAAATATTTCAATATTTCTCAAATATTTCACAAAGATTTCAATAATTTCACAAATATTACTGAATATTTCAAAAAGGTTTTGCAAAGATTTTCAAAGAATTCATGAAGATTTATCTTTGAAAATTTATTTAATATTTCTTTCAATCCTTAAAAATCCTTTGAAACTTTTTAAATCATTTGAAATCCTTTCAATTTATCAAAATCTATTAAAAATTCTTTGAGTTTTTTAAAATACCCTTAAATGTTTTGAATCCCTTGAAATCCTTTGAATTTATTAAAACCTATTAAAAATTTCTTTGAATCTTTGAAAATTTATTGAAAATTTCTTTGTGTTCTTAAAAATCCTCTGAGGTACAGTAAATCCTTTGAAATTCTTTCCATTTATTGAAATCTGTTAAAAATTCTTTGGAGTATTTTGAGTATATTGAAATCTGTGAAAAATTCTTTTGAATCTTTGAAAATCCTCTTGAAGATTCCAAATCTTTTGAACCACATTTAATTTTTTTGAATCCATAGAAAATGTTATTGAATCTTTGAAAATTCTGTAAAATATTTCAAGTCAATTTGATAAAATCTATTTGAAATTCCTCTGGAGTCTTTTGAAATACCCTAAAATATTTTTAATCCCTCGAAATCCCGTCAATTTATTAAAATCCATTGAAAATTTCCTTGAATCTTTGAAAATTTCTAAAAAATTTCTTTGAATCCTTAAAAATCCTCTGAGGCATTTTCAATAATTTGAAATCCTTTCAATTCATTAAAACCTAATAAAAATTCTTTTGAGTTTTTTGAAATACCCTAAAATATTTTGAATCCCTTGAAAACCTTTGAACTTATTAAAATCTATTGAAAATTTCTTTGTGTTCTTAAAAATCCTCTGAGGTACTTTAAATCCTTTGAAATTCTTCCAATTTTTCAAAATCTATTAAAAATTCTTTGGAGTCTTTTGAAATACCCTGAAATATTTTTAATCCCTGGAAATCCCGTCAATTTATTAAAATCCATTGGAAATTTCCTGGAATCTTTGAAAATTTCTTAAAAATTTCTTTGAATCCTTAAAAATCCTCTGAGACATTTTAAATAATTTGAAGTCCTTTCAATTGAATAAAACCTGATGAAACTTCTTTTGAGTTTTTTTAAATACCCTGAAATATTTTGAATCCCTTGAAATCCTTTGAATTTATTAAAATCTGTTGGAAATTCCTTTGAATCTTTGAAAATCCTCTAAAATATTTCCAAACTTTTTAAATCCCTTCATTTTCTTAAGAGTACAGAACATGTTATTAAATCTTTGAAAATTCTGTAAAATATTTCAAATCCTTTCAAATCCTACTAATTTATTGTGAACTATTGGAAATTTCTTTGAATCTTTGAAAATGCTATAAAATATTTCAGATTCATTGAAATCTGTTAACAATTTATTTGAATCTTTGAAAATCCTCTTGAAGATTCCAAATCTTTTGAACCACATTCAATTTTTTTCAATCTATAGAAAATGTTATTGAATCTTTGAAAATTCTGTAAAATATTTCAAGTCAATGTAATGAAATCTATTGAAAATTCCTTTAGATCTTCAAAAATCCTCTAAAATATTTCAAATTCTTTGTAATCCTTAAAATTCATTGAAATCTATTGAACAAATTTTGAAGTCTTTTGAAATACCCTAAAATATTTTGAGCTCCTTGAAATCCTTTGAGTTTATTAAAATCTATTGAAAATTCCTTTGAATCTTCGAAAATTCTCTTGAAGATTTCAAATCATTCGAACCCCATTTAATTTTTTTATATCTACAGAAAATGCTATTGAATCTTTGAGAATTCTGCAAAATATTTCAAGTCCTTTGCAATCTCTTTAATGTATTGAAATCTATTCAAAATTACTTTAAATGTTGAAGAAAAAAAAATGTCTCAAATCCTTTGTAATCCTATTTATTCATTTCAATCTATTCACAATTCCCTCGAATCCTTGAAAATCCTCTAAAGTATTGGAAATCCTTTTAATCCGAAGAAATCTATCACAAATTCTTTTTTTTTAACCTGAGATAGTTGAAATCCTTTAAAATCCTTTCAATTTATTGATAGCTTTTGAAAATTCCCTAGAATCTATGAAAATCACCAATATGTTGTAGATCCTCTGAAATCCTTTCAGTTGATGTAAATCCTTTCAATTGATTGAAATCTATTGAAAATTCCTTTAACAATTTTGAAATCCTCTAAAATATCTCAAATCTTTTGAAACTATTCAGTAATATTTTGAAATAGCGTTTTCACATCTTCACAAACGAGACAAAAAATTACAAGATACGTACAAAGATTTTACTTCCCATGTCATGTACAAGAACAACGTAACCTGAAACTTCAGTTTCAGGTCAGCCCTGAAGAAGTGAACTGCAATGTTCACGAAACGTCTACTTTATTTTTGTATGACTAATTGATCTGTTTCCTAGCATAACTTGTTTCCGGTGACGTGAAGTTAATTTAACGAAGGATGTTTTGCATAAAAAAATGTATAGTTAAGCGGGTACAATTGCGGCTTGTAAGTTATTATTCTCTGTGATAATAATCATAATTGTTTACACTCTGTGAGGTTTTCATTGAAATAAGGAATTTAAAAAAAAACCATATAGGCTATTCATTCTACATGGTTAAACGGAAATAGGGAAGAACTTTCTGTTGAGTCTGATTGTTTAACTAATTATATAGTCCAGCGGATGATATCCATTTTTAAATGAGTTGTGCAAATCATATAACAAAATAATTTTTTATGATACTAAATAATCTTTTGATGTTTTCAAGATAGGAGGCATCCACGTATTATTGAAAATAAAAAATTCTATTTTTCGTTAAAAATATTTAACGTAAATGCTGACTTCAATTGAATAGTGATTGATATTTACCACTTTTATTTAGGAAGTACAACATAAGTTCACATAACTCTTATAATAGTGCATAGATAAATATGTAACATATAATATCTGAAAATTTCACCAGGGTTATAAAACTATATTTGCACCACCAAAACATTTACGATTTTTTATATCGTTGATCGCGTAAATCAATAAATTTAAAAGTTCAAGAATTTAACAAATCAAACAAATTTCTAGATGAAAAATGAAAAAAATTATTCCAATGGAAAAAGAATCTCTTATCATTTAGCCTGTTAACTGGTCATCATTACTGGTTTTCTCAACCCAAAAAAAAATGTTCTGTGCACGTACGCATCATTACAAGTTAACTGGTTGAATTTTGGATAGGAAAACATAAAAGTGTTCGTCAGCATGATAAAATAATTCTAATAAGAACGTCATCAAGGCAGTGTAACGTGGTAAATGGTTCAAGTTACATAGGATTTCCTTTGAACCTCGTAGACTGACTTAGAGTGGTACAGGTGAAGCATTTAGGCAATCAAATGACTTACGTAACTCATCACCGACTCCGTGGTTAACGCAGTTGTCGCACATGGGACTTTGAGTCAGCGACCAAGGGTTCGATAATATTGCCACAAGGGGATCATGATATTACCAACATACGACTATCAACTTTACAAAAAATGTAATTCTCTGTTTCTTGTTGCAGATAGGCATCATTATTCTGGAATGTCTCTTCCTCATGCAGAGACTCTTCTTCGTCCCAGGTCCAAGTCTCCTTCTATCAGGCATCGTTCTTTAACTATACTAGGATTTGAACTTGAACAACTTGGATTCATTCGGCTTATTCCCCACACCAATCCAAATAGGCGATTTGAAATTCGGAAATATACTTTTCCTCCCGACAAATCAATTCGATTGCGGGGAAGAGGAGGTAGTCAATTTAAGCCCATGCCAACTGAAGAAAAAAATGTTTTAACAACATATAATGGTGACATTGTTGCAATAATGGAAACTAACACATTTCTTCGTGGAATATATAATCAAGTTGGAGAACGGGTGGGCATAAACATAGAAAGTGGCGCGGTTTTTGTATTGACCGCAGAATTAGTGAATGAAACTCCATTAGGCAACCGCAAGAAAATTCTAGAGAACTTTGAAGTGATATGTTTAAGCCACGCGTAAGTCACAATTATCTGACTAAAAAATGTGGACCTAAAATACAATATTGTCTGTAATCTGAATTTAGATCAAGAAGTTACAAGTAACTAGTAATTACCCGAAGAGAGTCAGTGTGTTACAGCTTTCGAGGTTTCAACCTTTTATAAATGTCCCAACCTTTCTTCTTCTGAAAGAGATGAAAAGGTTGTTTTTCATTCCCTTATATAAACATTATAAAAGAAAAATTATTATAGGCTTAGAATCATGCATATAATTTTTAAATAGGGAAGACAACCCTACAGTAAATACCGGCGTAAATAATAAAAAGATTCCACAGCATTTAACTGCATTTATTTGCGAAAATAACACGAAAGTAGTTTTATCTGTATTAGAATATTTTAATTGGACGTTGTGTCATGAACGACAAATAAACGATCAATCGATATATATATATATAATTGAAAACTAAAGGTTAACAACCACCGCAGGGTCCCACTGGAAGCAACTGTCATCTAAAAAATGACACAGCTTTGAACTTTTAACATTATACTATTTAAAATTGGAATCCTTTAATTATAATTAAAAAATCTTTAATTAAAAGCATATATCGAACCTTCAGAAATGGTTTGGTTTTATATTTAAATCTTTCAAAATTATATCGTTTGGAAATAATTCTTATGTTTTATAGTTGAAAAACAAATTTGAACCAGTGGTTAGTCAAATAGTTAATTTTGACCTGAAATGTCCTCAATTACTTGAATAAATGTTTGGAATTCAATAATTTTAAATTAAAAACTTTATATGATTGAATATAATTTTGAAAAATTTAAATAATTTAGCTACTTAGCACTTAAAACTGAAAATGAATCAATTATAAAATCAAAAAATTGACCATCTTTTAATTTCGAACGTTTTAAATTGAACTTTTTTTCAAATTTGAATCACTGAAAAATGGTACAGTATCAAATTTAGAAACTTTCAAACTAATAATTTACAGCCTTAAAAACATAAAACGAAATTTTTTTTTTTTCAATTGAGAGTTTTATATTTAGAAAAATGAAAACTTGGCAGACTCTCTGCTTTTCGTGATAATCTCTGAAACCCCTAAAATACTTGATTTCTCTGAATTCCTTGAAATTTAAGAATATTCTAAATTTTCTGAATTACTGAAAATCTCTGAATTCTTTTTATTCAGAATTCTCAGAATTCCATGCATATTTCAAATTCCATGCATTCTCTGAATTCCTGAAATTCTTGAATATTTGGATTTGCTTCAATTCTCTGAATTTCCTGATTTCTCCGAATTCCCAGAATTCTGTGAATATCCAGAATTTTCCTGAATTTGTTGAATATTCTAAATTCCGTGTTTACTCTGAATGCGTGTAAATCTCTGAATTCCTTAAATTTTCTGAAATCTTTGATTTCTCTTTTTTGAAATCCTTCAATATGCTGAATTCCTTGAATTCTCTGAATTTCCAGAATTGTTTAAATATTCAGAATTATTATGAATTTTCAGAATTGCTTAAATATTCTGAATAACTGAAATTCCTTGAGTTTTCTGAATCCCCTAAATTCCTGATACATTCTGAATTCTCTGCTTATTTTTTTTTTTAATTTTCCAAAACCCTTTCCTTATTAATCTGTGAAAAAATAAAATCATTTTTCTTGAAAGGTAAAACCAGGCCTCTCAAATTATTATTTTTTCAAGTGATTACACTGTACAATTTGATTATAATAATTATATATTTGAAAAAAAAACAATTAAAACCCATGAATCAAAATTCACAGCTTTCAAAACTTAAAATAAAAGATTTTCATTTATTTTTTGTTGAATGCAGAGTTTTATATCTAGAACAATAAAAATTTGTCAGATGCGCTAAATTTCTGAAAATCTTTGAATATTTTGAATTCTGTAAAATCTTTGATTTCTCTGAATTCCATGAAATCCTTGAATATTCTAAATTTCCTGAATGCCTGGAATATTCTGAATTCCGGAAATTGCTTGAATTCTCTAGCGCTCTGAAACTCACTAAATTACCTAAAATCCTTGAATTCTTTGAAATCCTGAAAACTTCTGAATTCCTTTAATTTTCAGAAATGTTTCATTTTTTTGAATTCTGGTATATTTTGAATTTCCTAAACGCTCTGAAATCCCTAAATTTCTCTGATTTCCCTGAAATCCTTCAATATCTTGAATTTCCTAAATATTCGGAATTCCAAGATTCCTTGAATATTTTTATTTTGTTGCATTCTCTGAATGCGCGAAAATCTCTGAATTCCTTAAATTACTTAAATTCCCTGAAATCCTTGGATACTCAAAATTGCTTGAATTCTCTGCATTCCCTGCATTCATTAAATGATGCGAATTCATGAAATTCCTTGAATTCTCTGATCCCCTGAATTCCCTAAATATTCTGAATTCTCTAAGTGCCTTGAATTTCCCAAAATCTGTGAAATTCTCTGAATTCCTTAAATTCCCTGAAATCCTTGGATATTTGAAATTGCTCAAATTCTCCGAATTCCCTGCATTCCTTAAATAATGTGAATTCATGAAATTCCTTGAATTATCTGATCCTCTGAATTCCTTAAATATTCTGAATTCTCTAAGTGCCTTGAATTTCCCAAAATCTGTGGAATTCTCTGAATTCCTTAAATTCCCTGAAATCCCTGGATATTTGAAATTGCTCAAATTCTCCGAATTCCCTGCATTCCTTAAATAATGTGAATTCATGAAATTCCTTGAATCATTGATCCTTAGGCCACTCTGTCAAACGCTCCAAGGAAAATAGAGTCAATTGTACTGAATGAGAAATTCCAAATACTTCCAAAAAGCTTGAATTTTTAGATCTTTTGAATATCTTTAGAATCTTTCGAAATACCATTAAATGTTTTAAATCCTCAGTTTAGTAATTCCATCATGTCCCTTGAAATTGTTGAATTATAATTGAAATTTATTGAATATAAGTTAAATTTGAATTAATCTATAAACTTCTATAATAAGACACTGTTCAGATATTTGTAATTCTACAAACAATTTTGAAAAACTATTAGTAAAACGTGGCTAAAACTGCGTGAGTCACGCTTACCCTGTAAGGGATTTGGCTTAATGGCAAAAGATTTGGAACATCATATTAAATTAAATTATAACATCCTCATCTTATTAAGCACTTGATTCAGTCCGTGGCTGATGATGAAGAACAGGGTTCACACAAGAACAGGTTAAAAACAAATCAAAATAATGATAAAAACAAGCAAAAGACACAAATTAGGCTCACTGCTCTTATCAGATCACTTGATTGCATTACAAAAATGCGTCCATGACTGTGGCAAAAATAATATATAATAATAATAATACCCCAAAATATTAGATCTTCTTTGCGTACATAGTGATGCTTCAAACCTCTGGCTAAGGCGGGGAGAAATCTTTCCCGAGACAGAAATAACAATCAGAAAAAACCGTCTCGAGTGGTACTAAGATGACACCACTGATGTAAATCCAAGTTTATTTTTTTTTACATTAAAAATACGTAACAGCACGAAGTTATCCTATTCAAAAACAGGACACGAAAAAAATGATACCGTAAAAAAAGAGATCTCTACTTTTTACAGTATGGATATCCCGATGAGAACGTCGAGCACATCATTAATAGCTGTATGATGCTTTTCTCGAAAGCATACACGCGCAGACATAATGATGTTATTGGGATCATTGACAAATGTCACAATCTCGTGGCGGTTTCGGGCTGTAATTGATGGCCCCCGGGGGCTATAGAGAATGTTCACCGAAGCTTAAACACCAGCAGCGTAGCAGGAAGGCACAGTGCACGGGCACTCACGTGCGAAGATTGCGTAATATCAGGAAATCGTATATATGGCCCTGACTGCATATGTTCGAAAGGGGCTCGATTGAGTGTCAACGTCGAGGCAAGCAATGCCAGAAACGGTGCTTCAATCCAGCCAGTAAACATTGCTGGGCATTGTTCGAATCGAGTCATTTTCTTTTCCAAACCGACGTTGTTGAGTTCAAATCAAAACAAATCCGACTTGAACTGCAGAGTTCGAAAGGCTTCCAAATCGAATTTCGACGCTCGCAGTTCAAATCGATAAAAACCCAATTCCAATACAACAATTCAAAAGTCTTTCGAACGGGATTTCGACTCCCTCAGTTCGAATGGAAAGAAACCCGAATTGAATTCGGCAATTCAAAAGTCCTCTGAATGGAATTTTGACGCTCTCAGTTCGAATCGGAAGGAAACCGATTCGAATGCGGCAATTCGAAAGTCTTTTGAAATCAATTTCGACGCCCTCAGTTTAAATCGAAGAAACCCGATTCCAATTTGGCAATTCGAAGGGCGTCAAAATCAAATTTCGACGCCCTCAGTTCGAATGGAAAGAAAATCAGTTACAATTCGGCGATTCGAAAGTCTTCTGAATCGAATTTCGACGTCATCAGTTCGAATCAAAAGAACACCGATTCGAACTTAACAATTCGAAAGTTATCTGAATCGAATTTTGTCATCCTCAGTTCAAATAAAAAAAATCTGCTTCCAATTCGGCAATTCAAAAGTCATCCGAATGGGATTTCGACGCCCCCAGTTCGAATCGGAAGAAAACTGAATCGAACTCGGCAATTCGAAACTCGTCCAAATCGAATTTCGACGCCTGCAGTTCGAATAGAAAGAAAACTGATTCGAATCCGGCAAATCGAAAGTCCGCTGAATGGAATTTCGACGCTATCAGTTCGAATCGAAGGAAAACCGATTCGAATTCAGCAATTCGAAAGTCTTTTGATATGAATTTCGACGCCCTCAGTTAAAATCGAAAAAAACACGATTCCAATTCGGCAAGTCGAAGATCGTCCGAATCGAATTTTGACGCCCTCAGTTCAAATGGAAAGAAAATCAGTTCGAATTCGGCGATTCGAAAGTCTTCTGAATCGAATTTCGACGCCATCAGTTCGAATCGAGAAATATCTTTTTTCAGAAATTACAAATTTTTTATCGTATCTGAAAAAAGTATCTGCCTTCGATCTCTCTAGTAGCCTAACGGTTAAAGCACCCGACCAGCAATCGGAAGACGTGAGGTTTGATTCCCACTGGAGCGAAGGAAAAATATCTTTTTTCAGAAATTAAAAATTGTGAATCGTATATCTAAAGAAAGTATCTACCTTCGATCTCTCTAGTAGCTTAGCGGTTAAAGCACTTGACCGGCAATCGGTAGACGTGAGGTTCGATTCCCACTGGAGCGAAGGAGAAATATCTTTCTTCAGAAAATACAAATTTTTCATCGTATCTGAAAAAAGTATCTGCCTTCGATCTCTCTAGTAGCTTAGCAGTTACAGCACTTGACCGGCAATCGGTAGACGTGAGGTTTGATTCCCACTTGAGCGAAGGAGAAATATCTTCTTTCAAAAATTAAAAATTGTTAATCGTATATCTGAAAAAGGTATCTGCCCTCCATCTCTCTAGTAGCTTAGCGGTTAAAGCACTTGGCCGGCAATCGGTAGACGTGAGGTTCGATTTTCACCGGAGCGAAGGAGAAATATCTTTTTACAGAAATTAAAAATTTTCAATTTGCTTGAAAATTGTTACGCTAAAGCCACGAATAAATAAATTATTAATTGAGCCTTTTTTAATTGAAACAATCTTGAACCTAATTATCAAGGATATGTACTCTGTAATTTCATCCGATGCAAATCTGCAAGAGGACGTTTACATACGAAATTTGATATCTTTACAGTGAGTCTGGACTTTATTTAGGATTAGAGTTTCCACGAGCTTCAGGGTTTTTTGTATGCTCGAAGAGGGTTGAGTCGGGATCCAGGGGCACAGGAACGTCAAATATTTGAATTAATTTGTACGACAATCCCGTGGTTCACGAGCCCTAGAAATTTCGCTCATCCGCTTTCATCCAGTCACGTACACTTATCGACAAGGGTTGCTCGCCTTGAGAAAACGGAAAATCTTTACTCAACATTCGCTGAACAAACGAACGGAAGTGACGAGAATAATTATCGAATTCTCCTTCCTATCTTCCTTCATTTCTAATTGAAAATAAAATTAATTTGCTATTCGAAATCGTGCATCCGGGAACAATAGTAACCGGTTTGATTTTAATCCATAATTGGATAGTAGAAGTGGTATTTTAAACCCAATTGTTTCTTTAAAACAAAAAGAAATTTTTTTCAGAAAACAGTTTAATTTTCAACCCGAAAAGTTGAATTTTCAGCCCGGAAGTTGAATTTTCAAACCAAAAAGTTGAATTGTCAACAAAAAAGTTAAAATTTCAACAAAAAAGATAACTTTTACTAAATAGTTTAATTTTCGGCAAAATAATTTATTTTTCAACTAAATAGTTGAATTTTTCACCCAATAGTTGAATTATAGACCTGCAAAGATGAAATTGTAACCAAAAACAATTATTTTCTATCAAAAAGATTAATTTTCTTCCAAAACAAGAATTTTCAAAAAAACAGATAAAAGTGCCACAAAAAAGATAACTTTGAAAGACGAATTGAAAAAAATAGTACAACACATTACGAGAAAGTTAATTTTTAAATTAAAAAAATTACTTTTCAACGAAATATTTCAAATTTCAATTTAAAAAATATATAAATTTTCAACCAAAAATGGAATCGTTAATTTTTTAATTAAAAAACTGATTTTCAAAAAAAAAAAAATCCTTAACCTGTTGAATTTAACGAGAAAATAAGAATTTTTAACCAAAAATGGAATAGATCATTTTTAAAATGAAAAAAAATTACCAAAGAAACTTGAAAAAAACTGAATTTTTTTAACAGAAAAGGATTTTTGTTTTTAATCAAAAACAATTCGCATCCAGAAAAGATCAATTTTCAATAAAAAATAGAAAAGCTACTTTTTCAGTAAAGAAAATTATTCTTCAACCAAAAAAACGAGTTTTTTTGGAAAATTAATAATTCGTTACATTTTTGACAAAACAAAAATTATTTCCTAACTAAACAATTAAAACTCTGAAAACAAATTTCAAGACAAGTGTTCAAAATTTAACCAAAGAGTCGAATTTTAAACCAAAGAATTTATTTTTCAACCGAGAAGATTAATTTTTGACAGAAAGGGATGAATTATCAACAAAAAACATATATTTTCAACCAAACTTTTAAATTTTCAACTAAAATATATAAATTTTTAACTAAATAGTTAAATTGACTTTCAATCTTTCAAAATAATATACCAAATACCAAATTCCAAATCCTTGCAATTCTGACACTTGGAAATTCCTTGAAAATTTCAAAAGCACACAAAAATTTCTCAGTATCATATAAAATAACCTATTTTAAATGCACTCAAATTTCTAAAACCTTGGTATTTCTTAATAATTCTTCAAATTTGTTTAAAATTCAGTGGAATCTTTTAAAATTTCCTCGAGTCTGTAAAAATCATTATAGTTTTGTATTAAAGCTTTTGAAAAATCCTCGAAAGATTTTGAAGCTCTTCAAAGATCCTTTCGAATCTGCGTAAATTGTAGAAAATTCTTTGAAGCTTTATGAGAATTTTCTTTATACCTTACAATTATGAAAATCGCTAAAGATTTCTTGAAATTATATCCATCTGTTCAAAATTCCTTCTAATTTTTGCAAATATCCTAAATTATTGAAATTTTTGAAAAATTTGATAAAATTCTTTAAAAGTCCTTAAAATTCCTAACAAATTTGCTGAAATATCGAAAAAAAAATTTCAAGCAAATGTAATGTTTTCATTATTTTTAGATTTTTTGATATACGTAGTTTCAAACCAGAAACCACAAACTTATTTTTGGCAAAAACCTAATCCATACCAAAAACGTGGTTTTTATAATTTTATACTTTTTCGGAGCGTCATACTGTATCTGCCATATTGATTTTCGAACATTTGAACTTAATTCCTTGATATTGGACACAAAAAACTCCTGAGTACCCATTTTGAAGCCACGGGACGAATTTTTTTTTATTTTGTCGCCATATTGTATCTGCCATTTTCAATCTTGAAATTAGGGATTCGGGTTCGTAATCACCCACACAAAAAACTCTCCAAAATCTATTTAAAAGCCACAGAACTTATTAAAACATTTTTTATATTATATTGGATACGCCATTTTCAATTTTAAAAATTTCAAAAATTTTACTCTAAATTCGTAAACAGTGAAGCAAAAAAAACCCTGAGGAACTATTTTGAAGGCACTGGGAAATTTTTTTAGTTCGCTGCCGCCATATTGAAACCGTCATTTTGAATTTTAAAAGCTTAACTTCAGATTCGTTATCAGCGACCCAAAAAAAACGACATAGACATTATTTTCAGCTAATTAACTATAGTTGATCAGTCACAATAAAATTAAGTGGAATATTATAAAATGCTCTAAAATCTATAGAATACCTTAAAATCCCTTATTAATAATAAAATCTTTCAATCGCTAGAAATTTCTTGACATTTTCAAATCTTCCAAAAATTTCTTGCGATCTTTGGAAGTACCCTAAGAACTTATAGAGAATCTTATGAAATTCTACGAAATTCTTTAAAATGGTAATACATTTTTTAAATGCCTACAAATGAAATAGAATCTCTGACAATTCCTTTCAACATGATATATAATCAAAAAATTAGGGTTAACAACCACCGCAGGGTCCCAATGGAAGCAACTATCATCTAAAAATGACACCGGCTCCCAGTGGGACCGCGGTAAATCCCACTTATGGCCACGTTTCACAATTGTGAGATGGGTGGTCACAGAACACGACGAAATCACAACGACAGGTCAGCGAAACTCTCGCTTGTTTCGAGAACACGAAGCGACCCAAGAATGACAGCTTTCTGCATCCATTTCGCAAGTGCCGTGGCATATTTTTGGCCCTCTGTACCAGAATTGAGCACTGATGATCTGAGGGAAGCAAAAGCATGCTCCTTCGACCAGGACTGTTTTTCTACATTGTGGCAACAATCACTGGTTCGTATATATATACTGAGCCATCTCTCCTCTTCAGTGATCACCCTGTTTCTGTCAAAAATCCACCCAAGCCCAACGAGGAACAGTCTTTTTGGAGAGAGGTATACAAGATCCCGATAACAATAAAGTTGAAAGACGATACTGACCATATCATCTGCTTCCAGGAGTTTTGCGACAACCATTAGCTGGTGTGAGGACGCACTATAGTCCTACCGAAAGAAGGCGACTTGTCCAACCTAGAGAATTACAGTCCCATAACTTGTTTGAACACACTGTATAAGATCTTCACAGCTGTCCTAAACAACAGGATTATTCGGCAAATTGAGCCTGTATGACGTGAGATGTACAAACAACGTTGCTCGAAAAAAGATGTAGCAGGCTGTCGAGAGAACCTGCTAATTGACAGGTGTGTCTGTAAAGACGCTGCAGCCCATCAACGCAACCTGTTGAGTTTCACTAATCCTGTTGGTAAATATCATACATCTATATTTCATCATGCGTTTGTAATTGTAATACATTTATTTTCTCTTTTCTAAATAGTTCAAATGGAAATAGCTCTTCTTCTCCTAACGCGCAATGCTCTCTGATTTAACAAATTTGTGACATTTCACTAATTACTAGTGAAAAACTACTATCTCAATTAGAGACGTGTCTTTTCTGTAGTAGTTTGTCGTGCCAAATTTAAACCTGAACTCCGTTTTTTACATACATGTCAGGTTTGTGAGTTTTTATGAGTCAACTATTTTTTTTTATTTTGACAAACCGATAAGTGAAATCAAGCGAGTTTCAGAGAATTCAACTGAAATCATGAAAATTCTAGTAAATTTGAGAGAATTTTATTGATGACATAAGTCCCCTGATTCTTTCCAGTCAAGAATTCACAGTGGACAGTTCGACCCTGTTCCACCCTGTTCCACCAGACCATCGCCGCATAGGTTAGCCTGGGTCGCAGGTTCACTATATAGATCCACATACGTGTCTTTGGTTTCAAGCCCCATCTTTTCCCTGCGGCTCTCCTACAGCGCCATAAGATCGCTATGAGCTTTTTGCACTAGTTTTCCAGGTGCTCGTTCCATAACAGATTCTTATCTAGGATGACTCTCAGATGTTTAGCTCGTTCTTTGATTTCCCGCTGTTGGCCTCCCAGTTTCAGTGTACTCGTAGTTCTCCACTTTTGCCGTCTGGTGAAGACAACCGCGTCTATCTTACTCAGATTGACTGATAATATGGTCTCATTGCACCAGGAATCCACTATCCCCAGTGCTTGCTCCATTATCCCAAAGAGTGCATCTAGATACTGGCCGTGTACGATGACTAGTATGTCGTCCGCGTAGGATATAGCGTGGTAGCCCTGACTCGTGAGTAGATGAAGCAGTTCATCCACTAACAAGCACCACAGTAGAGGCGATAAAACGCCTCCCTGCGGACATCTCGCGTCAACATAAAGTGGTTAGTGCCTTAGTCGTTGTTAGGTTCTTGTTGTCCAACATAAGGCAGATCCATTCCATGACTGCAGTTGGTACAGCATGTGCAATCATGGCCGCCCTGATCACCTCTCTAGAGTCGTAGTTCAAGGCTCCTACAATGTCCATAAAGGTTCCCATAGCGAAGCCTTTCTGCTTCAGTTGTCCTTTGTTTAAGTTTACTGCTTTGCGGTTTACTTGTCGCGGATATATCTATCTACAAGTCTTTCCCCGTTTTTAGTAGAAAAGACGTAAGGTTGATGGGACGAAAATCCTCCATGCCTTCGGGACACATCCCAGTGTGAGACTAGCTCTTGCAAGTCTCACGAGCGGCCCTATGATGATCTCTCCAGCCATCTGTAAGAAGTCCGGGTATATGCGATCCGGACCAGGAGACTTGTATAGGCTGACAGACATTAGGGCCCACTTGACCCTGCTGGGGGAAGCAATCTCGTGGGCTAGCCGCCATTACGGGCCAAGTTGAGCCACAGGCGGTGTCGGTTGCCTCAGAGGTGTCGCCTTCTTTTCCTCAGACCTCATGAAGTGCGAAAAATGTGCCTCCTCATCTGGCACTGAGTATCCTCCGTCGAGAAATTTTCGTGTGCCGAGAATAGCATTCGGATTTCGAGAGAGCAGCTTGTTCAGTCTAGCCGCCTCTGCCCTTTTCTCGATAACTGCACAAAATTTGGTCCAGCTTTCTTGCTTGGCCTCACGTATTGCACCCCTGTATTCATCCCTCATCGACATAAATGAGATCCATAGTTTATCCGTTTTGCCAGTACTGGCACGTCTAAACCTCTCTCTGGATTCCCTGCGAAGCTCTTCGAGTTTTCCGTTCTACCACAGTGTCTCCCCAGCCTCTTGGACACTTGCGGGTTGACAGTTGCTTTCATATATGTAGATTTGATGGCCTTTGCGAAAATATTGACTGCCATCTCTAGGGTATCCAAGTCTCCAATTGACCTGGGCACCTCAGAGAGTGCACTCTTTAGTTAAGTGGAATACCAGTCCCAGTCCATTCTTCTTGGATTTTTGTCCCACGCAGGGCCCGTGGGCAGGGTAGATTCCAATTTAAACTCTATTTTTGAGTGATCTGAGAGAGTGGGTTCGTCTGACACTCTCCACTTGTTAACAATGTTTCTCAAACTGCCGATACAGAGGGTCATGTCAATGACTTCTTTCCTGGCCGAGTTATTGAACGTCGATACAATAAACTTCCAAAAAATACTTTTCAATTTCTTCTTTCTCATTCAATTTCCATATTTTGCAATCCGCATAAGATTTTGTGATTAGAAAAAACAATAAACTTCCAACGAAAACTAAAAAAAAATGTCTTCTTTCTCATTTAATTTCCATATTTTGCAATCCGCATAAGAGATAGTGATTAGAAAAAACAATAAACTACCAACAAAAACTCTTTCATTTCCTCTTTCTCATTCAATTTCCATATTTTGCAATCCGCATAAGAAATAGTGATTGGAAAAAACAATGAACTCCCAACCAAAACTTTTTAATTTCTTCTTTCTTATTCAATTTCCATATTTTGCAATCCGCATAACAAATAGTGATTGGAAAAAACAATAAACTTCAAACCAAAACTTTTGAATTCCTTCTTTCTCATTCAATTTCCATATTTTGAAATCCGCATATGAGATAGTAAATAGAAAAATAGATAAAACAATAAACTTCTCACAAAAAATAAAAATATAATTTCTTCTTTCTCATTCCATTTCCATATTTTGCAATCCGCATAAGAGATACTCATTAGAAAAAACAATAAACGTGGAACCAAAACTTTTTAATTTCTTCTTTCTCATTCAATTTCCATATTTTGCAATCCGCATAAGAGATAGTAAATAGAAAAATAGATAAAACAATAAACTTCTAACAAAAAATAAAAATATAATTTCTTGTTTCTCATTCAATTTCAATATTTTTCAATCCGCATAAGAGACACTGATTAGAAAAAGAAAATAATCTTCCAAACAAAACTTTTTAATTCCTTCTTTCTCATTCAATTTCCATATTTTGCAATCCGCATAAGAGATAGTAATTAGAAAAATAGAAAAAACAATAAACTTCTAACGAAAAATAAAAATATAATTTCTTCAGTCTCAGTCAATTTCAATATTTTTCAATCCGCCTAAGAGACACTGATTAGAAAAAGAAAATAAAATTCCAACCGAAACTTTTTAATTTCTTCTTTCTCATTCTATTTCCATATTTTGCAATCCGCATAAGAGACACTAATTAGAAGAAAAAAAACTTTCAACCAAAACTTTTTAATTTCTTCTTCCTTATTCAATTTCCATATTTTACAATCCGCATAAGAGATAGTGATTAGAAAAAACAATAAACTTCCAACCAAAACTAAAAAAATAATAACTTCTTCCTCATTCAATTTTCATATTTTGCAATCCGCATAAGAGACAGTGATTAGAAAAAACAATAAACTTCGAACCAAAACTTTTTAATTTCTTCGTTCTCATTCAATTTCTATATTTTGCAATCCGCATAAGAGATAGTAATTAGAAAAATAGAAAAAACAATAAACTTCCAACAAAATATAAAAACATAATTTCTTCTTTCTCATTCAATTTCCATATTTTGCAATCCGCATAAGGAATAGTGATTGGAAAAAACAATAAACTTCGAACCAAAACTTTTCAATTTTTTCTTTTTCATTCCATTTCCATATTTTGCAATCCGCCTAACAGATAGTGATTAGAAAAAAAAACAATAAACTTCCAACCAAAAATAAAAGAATAATTTCTTCTTTCTCATTCAATTTGCATATTTTGGAATCCGCATAAGAGATGTAGATTAGAAAATACAATAAACTTCCAACTAAAACTTTTTAATTTCTTCTTTCTCATTCAAATGGCACATTTTGCAATCCGCATAAAATATGGTGATTGAAAAAAACAACGAAATTCCCACCAAAACTTTTTAATTCCTTCTTTCTCATTCAATTTCCGTATTTTGCAATCCGCATAAGAGATAGTGATTAGAAAAAACAATAAACTTCCAACAAATACTTTTCAATTCCTTCTGTCTCATTCAATTTCCATATTTTGCAATCCACATAAGAGATAGTAATTAGAAAAATAGAAAAAACAATAAACTTCCAACAAAAAATAAAAACATAATTTCTTCTTTCTTATTCCATTTCCATATTTTGCAATCCGCATAAGGAATAGTAATTGGAAAAAACAATAAACTTCGAACCAAAACTTTTTAATTTCTTCGTTCTCATTCAATTTCCATATTTTGCAATCCGCATAAGAGATAGTAATTAGAAAAATAGAAAAAACAATAAACTTCCAACCAAAAATAAAAGTATAATTTTTTCTTCCTCATTCAATTTCCATATTTTGCAATCCGCCTAAGACATAGTGATTAGAAAAAACAATAAACTCCCAACAGCACTATCGGCTTCAATAACAACAATAACGTTTAAAAATTCGATAGTAAATTTTCTGAGGAAAAATTTTCTGAAGAAAAAATTTTTTCCAAAAAATGTCAAAAACACTATCGGCTACAATCACAAGAATAACATTAAAAAATTCGATACCACATTTTCTGAGGAAAAATTTGCTTATGAAAAAATTTTTGCCCAAAAATGTCAAAAGCACTATCGGCTTCAATAACAACAATAACACTGAAAAATTCGATTGTAAATTTTCTGAGGAAAAATTTTCTAAAGAAAAATTTTTTTCCCCAAAAATTTCAAAAGCAATATCGGCTCCAATAACAACAATAACATTGAAAAATTCGATAGTAGATTCACTGAGGAAAATTTCGCTGCAGAAAATTTTTTTTCCCAAATATGTCAAGAGCACTATCGGCTTCAATAACAACAATAACATTAAAAAATTCGATAATAAAATTTCTGATGGCAAATTTTCCCGAAGAAAATGTTTTTTCCCCAAAAATTTCAAAAGCACTAGCGGCTTCAATAACAACAATAACGTTTAAAAATTCGATAGTAAATTTTCTGAGGAAAGATTTTCAGGAGAAAAAATTTTTTCCCAAAAATGTCAAAACACTATTGGCTTCAATAACAACAATAACGTTTAAAAATTCGATAGTAAATATTCAGAGGAAAAATTTTCTGAAGAAAAAGTTTTTTCCCAAAAATTTCAAAAGTACTATCGGCTTCACTAACAACAATAAAATTATAAAATTTTAGAGTAAATTTACTGAAGAAAAAGTTTTTTCCCGAAAATGTCTAAAGCACTATCGGCTTCAATAACAACAATAACATTAAAAAATTCGATAATAAAATTTCTGAAGGCAAATTTTCCTGAAGAAAATGTTTCTTCCCCAAAAAATTCAAAAGCACTAGCAGCTTCAATAACAACAATAACGTTTAAAAATTCCATCGTAAATTTTCGGAGGAAAGATTTTCAGGAGAAAAAATTTTTTCCCCAAAATGTCAAAACACTATTGGCTTCAATAACGACAATAACGTTTAAAAATTCGATAGTAAATATTCAGAGGAAAAATTTTCTGAAGAAAAAGTTTTTTCCCAAAAATGTCAAGAGCACTATCGGCTTCTATAACAACAATAACATTATAAAATTCGATTGTAAATTTTCTGAGAAAAAATTTTCTCAAGAAAAAGTTCTTTCCCAAAAATGTCAAAAGCATTATCGGCTTCAATAACAACAATAACATTTTAAAATTCGATAATAAATTTTCTGAGGAAAGATTTTCTGGACAAACAATTTTTTCTTGGAAATTTGAGAAGCACTATCGGCTTCAATAACAAAAATAACATTGAAATATTCCATAGTAAATTTACTGAGGAAAAATTTTCTAAAGAAAATTTTTTTCCCAAAAATGTCAAAAGCACTATCATCTTCAATAACAACAATAACGTTATAAAATTCCATTGTAAATTTTCTGAGGAAAAATTTTCTGAAGAAAAGGTTTTTCCCCAAAATGTCAAAAGCACTATCGGCTTCGATAACAACAATAACATTATAAAATTCGATAGTAAATTTTTTGAGGAAAAATTTTCGGAAGAAAAAGTTTTTCCCCAAAATGTCAAAAGCACTATCGGCTTCAATAACAACGATAACATTGAAAAATTCGATAGTCAATTTTCTGAAGGAAAAATTTTCGGAAGAAAAAGTTCTTTCCCAAAAATGTCAAAAGCACTATCGGCTTCAATAACTACAATACATTGAAAAATTGAATATTCAATCTTCTGAGGAAAAATTTTCTGGAAAAAAAATTTTTGTCCAAAAATGTCAGAAGCGATATCGGCTTCAATAACAACAATAACATTAAAAATTCGATAGTAAATTTTGTGAGGAAAAATTCTCTGAAAAAAATTTTTCTTTCAAAAATGTCAGAAGCAATATCGGCTTCAATAACAACAACAATATAATAATATTCAATAACAATAACAATAAAAATAACAACAATAACAACAATAACATTGAAAAATTCGATAGTAGATTCTCTGAGGAAAATTTCTCTGGAAAAAATTTTTTA
This sequence comes from Andricus grossulariae, assembly GCA_011634705.1. Lineage (NCBI taxonomy): Eukaryota > Metazoa > Arthropoda > Insecta > Hymenoptera > Cynipidae > Andricus > Andricus grossulariae. Next base: position 114,812,226 of record JAABKJ010075445.1, on the reverse strand, counting down.
CTAAATATGTCAAAAGCGCTATAGGCTTCAATCACAACACTGACATTAAAAAATTCGATAGCAAATTTTCTGAGGAAAAATTTTCTGAAGAAACAATTTTTTCCCAAAAATGTCAAAGGCACTATCGGCTTCAATAACATTTAATTGCTTTATTAATAGTAATCCTAACATTCGTCACTTTCGTCCTCGAAGTTTTTGCCTAAAACTTGGGAACATATCTCTTTACTAAGAATCTTAAGTTTTATGAAGCACATTTTCTTTCCGAAAATGTGTTTCATATTTCGTTTAAATTTACAAACATTGCGTAACATTTTGAGAATAGTAATGAAGTACCAATTTTTACATTAGAGAAACTTTCGAGACCTACTTCCAACCATGAGCTTTGTAACAATATAATTGATTTTTCCTCAAAATTGGTAGATTTTGGGGCGAAAAGCTTAAAAAATACGAGGTTTAAAGTATTTCATAAGGCACCATTTTTAATTGTTTAATTTTGGCTTAATTATATCCCGAAAAATGTTTATTTTCAATAATGTAGTCTTTCAATGGACACCTGAAAAGACGTTAACGAGAAACAAACAAATAATAAGTAAAAAAAAAAAATTTGGTGTCCATCTTGAATTCTTTCAAAATTTTGAGTTTTCATTGTCATCACGCGCTTTCTAATAAATGAACCTGCCTTTTGCATAAATTTGACGAGATTTTGTTATCAATTGTGGAAATTGTAATTTTGGTTCAAATTTAGGGGTCTAACATTTAGTACAAGCAAGATCGAGCAATATTCTCGATGACGTTTAGAGTTTCACATTTGGCAAAACTTTTCAAAATAACCCTTAATTTATAACATATTAGCTATGAATATTGTAAAAGAAGTAAGACTGAGAGAGCAGAAAATCTAAAAAATATATTTGAATATTGTACTGATGCTCAAAAAGAAAAATATGCAAAATGCAAATTGTGCAAAAAATCAAAGGATGGGGAGCGAATAATCAAAATGAAATATTCGAATACTAGCGTTTTAATGAGACATCTGAAAAGTTATCATAAAGAAGTGCACGAAGATGGGCTCACCTTAAAGATAAATTGCCAGTCAATCTTTTATTTTTTCTAACAAAAATGGTATAAGACCGAATCCATTAAAAATAACGCAGGTTCTACATGTCAAGTTCCAGAATCTCTGGGCGATTAAATATGTTTTTAAGAGGAAATTAGACGAGACGTATTTTTCCGATTTAAGAAAAATAAATTTTTCACGAAGTTACAAGTATTTGAATTTTGACTTTTATTTAAAAAAAATCAGGGACCCGACCGAAAGTTTCGTTCCATTTCGTTATAGATAGAAAAAAATAATTTGTCACTAAACTCTGAACTGCTATTTCTAGATTTGGACGAAATTAGATAATATCTCAAATTACATTAATGATTGAATCAACACTATTATGTTTAGTTGTGAGAAACAAAATGGAACGAAAGTTTCGGTCTGGTCCCTGAAAAAAATACAACTTTTCTCTTTGAACTTTTGTAGTTTTAGACCTTATTCAGATATACCAACTTTTTTCAGATTATGGTGAGTTTTACTGACCTTGTTCAAAATTCGTCGATAAATTTGAAGAAAGTTAAAAAAAAAGTATTTTTTCCTCTTGCATAGTTTACGAGAAGAAGTCGAAAATTATATTTTTAAGACAAAAAATTCTTCCAGTCTCAAAAATGGTTTACTTGATAAAAAGCTGATATAATGTCTTTCGTATACAAGCAAGAACATTAAAAAATTATTGGAAAAAATGAAAAAGGTGGGATTTTCCAGAAAATCTTTTTTATTTTTTTCTTCGAATTTTGAAAATATGAAAGTAATTTCGATAATGGCCAATAAAATTCACCAGAATCCGAAAAAAGTTGGAATATCTGAATTAGGTCACAAACCATAGAAATTTATTATAAAATTAGTGTTTTTTTAATAGACGTCTGAGTTAAAATATACATAACTTAGTTTTTTTATTTCTCAAACCGGAAATATACATGTCGCCTAATTTCTTAAAACAAAACAACATATTTCGTCGCTGAGAGATTCTGCAACTTGAAATATAGAACCCACCTGATTTGAAATGGATTTGGTCATGAATATTTTGCCTTTTTTCCTGATCTCTTATTTATAATAATAAATTTTTCAAATTAAAAAGGCATACAATTATTGAAAAATACTAATAATTAACGAGAAGAATACTTGAAGTTAATTTTACTAAATATGTAGGATAATTAATTTTATAAATATTTACGAAAACATTCTGACAATAAATATGATTTCAAAAAAATTAAATAATAATGTTCTCTCTAGGATCAATTCGAACAAGGAAAATTTGATGAGTATTTATGTGTGTGCAGTCGTTTATTCGAATTTTTTATACAAATTTAGACAAGCTTGGAACATTGGATTTTTCGGAATAGAAAACACTTAACTCTACATCAAACCGACTTGATTTTCTAGGCTTATTACAATTGTTGAAACCGAAATAACTTCTTTTTTTTTTGTTAAAAATGGATCCAAAAGTCAAGTCGAATATTTAAAATTTCACTTGTTCGAATATTCGAATAAATCGAATTTCAAAGATTCGACACCTACTTTTGGATTCATTTTTTGACAAAGAAAAAAGAAGTTTTTTTGAATTAAAAAAACTGTAGAAGCTTAAGGAAAACAAACCGGTTTGATTTGCATTAAAATTTTTTCCTATTTCGTAAAATCCAATTTTCCAAGCGCGTCTAAATTTGTAATAAAAAATCAAAATAGTTAACATTTTTAAATAATTTTTTGGCTGGAATGAAAATATCATATGCGAAAACTGAAGGCCAAGTTCGTTAGCCAGCTTTGAAACTGTGCAAGTTGCGATAGAAGATGAGAAGAGAAAAATTGTGCAACAACAAATATATACAAATTTGTTATTAATTACTTTTTAATGGGACACGTAGTTTTTGTTTTATTCGTAAAAAAAAACATTAAAAATAAAAAAATTACATTTTTAGACAAACGACACAAGATAGGAAAAAAATTAATAGATAAATGTTATTTACGCAAAAAAGCTACAAATTTGTTATTGATTCAAAATGTTCTTAAAACTTTTGTGAATCGTTAATTTGTGATTCATGCCTTCTCCGTCCCTTCGACGAACCAGTTTAAAAAAAGCGTTGTAACTCTACCTCCTGGATGGCGTGGAAATGGGTTAATTTTGCTGTGAATTTTTCAAAAGGTTTTCAAAGGTTTTTGCCTCTCTCAATTCTTATGATTTTGAATTATTTTTGAGGCATCCAGGGGAATTTTCAATCAATGTCATGGTTTTTAAGGAAAGTTCAAAGAACAAGCAATCAAAAATTTTATTTTTACAAAAAATTCCTGACACTTTACGAGTCCTTTTTTGTGCTCAATCGAATACAGGGATTAATTATAATGATCTTTCAGTGAATCTTATAATCGTATTTTATCACTTTTTCAAAGAATTTTATTACAATAAATCGAGAATTGCACAGTATTCCACAGGTTTTCACATTATCGAGAGAATATCCGAAAAAATCTTAAATTACTCGAAACTGCCGATACTTCAAGTCGAAATGCGACGAAATTTGAAACGAACTCGCAGCACATGGGCATTCTTTGTCATAAAAAAATATATATATATAGTCTTGCGCCAGTGTTTGAATGAGCTGGTCGATATTAGAACTGTGAAAGAAACCAAAAATAAAATTCTAAAATTTGACTAGTTTTCGTTTGAACTGTGTTTATGTATACAGAAATTTTTATAAAAGATTGCTAATCGTGTCTATCAAGTGCAATTTGGAGATCGGCAAGAAAATAGAAAAATCCTGAAGCCTTTCATACAGATGAGTTTTTCTATACCAATTTACATCAATTAATTTTCTGTTGAGATAGAACTTTTCAATGCTAAAAGCTTCAAATAATATTGCAATTTTCTTCTTTAATGCAAATTTTTTGACTTCTGCCACTCATGAGATTATGTAGTGGGAGGAAGGGTTAATCTATATGGTTCTCCTTTTTCACTAAAACAATTTTCAAATATTTCAAAGGTTTTTGCCTCTCCCAATTCTTATGATTCTGAATTATTTTTGAGGCATCCAGGGGAATTTTCAATTAATTTTCATAGTAGATGAATAGGGCCTTTTCTAATTATAAATTCCTACCTTACCGACATCAAGAAGCTTCCAACCTGCAGTGATTCATGACCGTGATAAGCTTCTAGAACATGCTCGATGTGTCCTGATGCAGTCTTAAAATAATATCGCGCAATTGTGCTAGCCAAATGCATGTAACAACAGGTTCAAGGTTATTCTTATCTCAAGAATTTTTCTCGTAAATACTTTCAAGGTTATACTTTGCTTTGTCCTGGCAATTTATACAGCGAAATATAGTTATTTCAAGGATAATTTATTGCTTCCTCACAAATAAAATATTTATTTAATGCGCAAAAAGGTGCAGGTGTATAGATGAAATTTGATATGGAGGGCTATGTATGACATCCTGTTTTGGCTATCTAAATTTGATTTATTGCTTCCTTATAGATAACATATTCAACATTTTATAATATATATATATATCATATATATGTTTATATTATTTATTTATATATATTTTTTTATTATTATATATATTTTATTTATATTTTTTCATACTTTAATGCAAAGTAAAATACTATTCTACTGAACATGAGAAGTTAAATCCATTTTTTCGAACGATATCATCTTATTTAATTGAAATTATGATTGGATTTTGGAAATTCAATCAAAAACGGTAAAATTGCCCAGGTAATTCTAAAATCTTTTACTTTGGAATTTTTTATTTCAGGTCTTTATTTATAAGCGTATATTTTCAATCTAAATAATTTAAAAATGCAGTTTTCAGGATTAAATCCCTTATGAAAAAGAAGTATTATTAAGGATAGGAACCAGTTCTTTTTTCGCGAAGAGGTATTGGATTTCGAATACTTTTTCGCGAAAAAAGTATTAGATCCAATACTTTCCGATACTTCGTTTTCATAAGGGATAATTAAAAATTAAAGGCGTTTAAAATACAAAAATTTGATGAAAACCGTTTTCAGGGTGAACTCTATTTTTATAATTTTGGTCTCCCACCTTTTCTTCGGTTCTCCCGTTAAAAACTCGCGGACCCCACATTTATTCACATATGCACAGAAGCAGAAGTCGATGAGCATCAGCGAACCCTTTTTGCAAGAAATCTATTGACTTCTAACAATATAATAAGTGTGATGAGGAAATTTATGTGTTTATTAAAGAAAATACAGAGATGTGTTTTATTACAGTGGAACTAGGATTCAACGTTCTCGAATTTACGGATTCCGAGAAATGACGCCGCGCCGCGGGTAGGCTTGTCAGGTGCTGCGCGGGGTGTGTTAACCGCTTCGGAGAATTAACGCCGCGCCGCGGGTAGACTTGTCAGGAGCTGCGCGGTGTGTGCGGGGTTCACAAAGGCGTGAAAATACGTAGCTAAATCCGGTTTAGTTAGAGTAGGTCAGGTCCAAGGATAGCCCCAAAATCGGCGTTAATTCCTAGTTTGACTATATATAATAGCTGTAAAATTTAAATTATTTAAAGTACATTTAAATCGTTTATGATTTAATAATTTTTGAGTTGTTAATAATACTTTTTAAAATTCAACCCATGCAATTGTAACTGAAGAATTAACATTTATGAAAGGGAAAAATTGAACATTTAGCGTCCAACATGAAAAATCAGTACTCTAAAATTGTAAACATGCAAAATTAAAAAAATCATTTAATTACTCAGGTATCAATTTAATTTTTGCAAATTTATATCTATTTGAATTTTATACAATACAATCTTCAATTTTTTAATTCAAAATCGTTTAATTTTGAACATTTTCTTTATCACTATTATTCATTCTGGAAATTAAAAAAAAAAAAAAATTTATGCAATTTAGAAAATAACATAAAACAAGAGTGCTATTATATGTGACCGTCCGCGAATAAAGGGACCTAATGCGGAAAAAATCGATTTTGATTTTCTTACGCCAATTGATAGTTTCTGAGTTCCTCTTTGATTTTCAATAATCAGAAATTGTTTAACTTAATTACTTTTCTTGTTATTAAGCTACAAACATAGGCATGACAAGCGTACGCGGAGAACGAACGAGAGGCCTACGAAAGTCAAGCCCACCACTTACCACACAACTGTACGTGAGGGTCCGTGAGTTCCACTGGCTCCTGGCTAAAAGTGTGTGGCAAGTGGTGAGAGTGCTTTTCGTAGACGCATCCCCACTACTCAAATGCTGGCTTGCGGGCTCTGCTACGATCGCCCGTCCTATAAAATTCAGCTTTAACGCATTAGGTCCTTTTCTTCGCGGACGGTCACATATAAAGCTCGCCATAACCTGTAATGAAGATGGCGTCTATGCTAGGGGACAGTAGCGCCTATTCACGCTCAAACTCGCGTATATGTATCGAATAGTCGGCTCAACTCTGGGATAAAGTCGGGTCACAATTTGCCGCCTCAAATTAATATTCTTATTCACAGCAAAAAACAGTTAACGCGTTTTGCACGTCGATTAACAAAAACCATTTCGTACTATTAGAATCTTGTTTTAATGACCCTGACGGACCAGCCGAACGCAAGCATTACGCTACAGCGTAATGCTAAAGTAATATGGCATTATAATTAATAAAATAAATATGTAAACTGTTGCGATTATAATAATACGTTAAAATTTACATTAAATGGTCATGCCGTAATTGCAACAAGTTTCTTTTTCAGCGTTAAAAAAACAAGCAATTTTATAAACAACATTAGTTTGATACCATTTTTTTGACACATCTTTACCTAGCTTAACTATGCATGACAAAGAAGATTTTATCGACGGTATTACAGCTGTATTAAATTTTTTAAATATATGAGAAGTTTGATTAAAAAACTTTTTTATGTATGGTAAGAAAACTTTTGGTTGACGGGCCAATAACTGTTTTCTGGCAGAGTTGTTATGATCAGGTAAGTATTTTATTTGTTGTTTTCGGATATTTATTTGTTGATTAATAAATTTGATCGGATAATCATTGTTCTGCAATAATTTAGTTATAATTTTCCAATTTTTGGTATGAAATTTCTTATGTGATAGCTTTATTGCTCTGTCAATCAAGTTGAATATAATTTTTTTTCTAATTGTTTTGGGTGACCTGAAAGGAAATTAACAATCCTATCTGATAACATTGCCTTTTGGTACCAATTGGTGATAATTTTATTATTTTATTTTATTAAAGATGTATCGAAGAAATTAATTTTATTGTTTTCTTCTATTTCAAATGTAAATTGTAACTGTCTGTTAAATGAATCAAATGTGTCGATAATTAAATTAATATGATCTTTTTTCACACATAGAAGGGTGTTGTCCACGTATCGATAATAAATAGGGAGAGTGACACCGTGTTTGTCTTTTAGAATTTTTAGACAATAACTTTCCAGGTCGAACATAGCCTTGTCAGATCCCTTGCTAAACAATTAAAAACCGCAAATTCCTTTATCAAAAAGAATCCAGATATCTTTTTCACAGTTTCTGATAAAGGAAATGTTCCAATGTGTTCCAAAGTATTAAAAGTTTTGAATGATAATGAATGTTTGCAATATAAATATCACAATAATAAGCTGACTTGCACTAACACGGTGCTAGCAAGATGTTACGGTTTACCAAAAATCCATAAGGAAAATACACCACTTCGTCTCATAATTTCTTTAATCAATAGTCCAACTCATTTTTTAGCAAAAGTTATATATCAAGAACTAAAAAATGTTATAAAGATTCCTAAATCACACATTAATAATAGTCTGGATTTAAAAGAAAAATTAAAAAATGTAGTAATTGATAATGATCATATTTTCATGTCTTTAGATGTCAGTTCTCTATTCACAAACGTTTCATGTTCCTTAGTCTTAAAAAGTCTTGTATTATCAATACATATCAATTCGAATTGTAAAATACCTTTTGACGATATAAGAAGATGCACAGAATTTCTTTTTGACAACACTTATTTCGTTTTTAATGAAAATATATATTAATACATTTTTGGCACTCCGATGGGTTCTCCAATTGGTATACCAAAAGCCAAATTTATCAGGTAGGACGGTTAATTTTCTTTCAGGTCACCCAAAATAAGTAAAAAAAAAACATTATATCCAACTTTGTGTTTTGTACTGGTTCTAAATGTTGACACTTTTTTACTAAAATTTCAGTCTGAAGAGGCCAGCGAACCAAGCTGACGAAACCTTACTAAACAAAATTGTGAGTTTTATTGAAATTAACCCCCTATGATCGACAAAGGAAAAAACCTATTATTTAAAATGATGTAAAAAATTCATTAACTTTTAAAGAACGCATTATTCATGATAAAATTCCTGATAATTATATTATGGCATCTTCAGATGTTACATTACTGTTCACGAATATTCCTTCTGAATTGTATTAAAAAGTATTTATGACAGATGGTATTTTATTGGTCGTCGTACTAAGATAGCATTAGACGAATTTAAAAAAGGCATTTCACATCTTTTAGATTATACAATATTTAAATTTGATGATATATTATTTTTAAAATCTTCTGGAACTCCTATGGGATCTCCTATTCCTGCCACATTATTTGAAATAGTTATGCAAGACTTGGAATCTAATACTTTTTAAAAAATTAATTTTGAAATTCTTGCTGATACACGTTATGTTGACGACTCGTTTTTAATCATAGCAAGTGATAAACTACATTTTATAATTTCAATTTTCAACTCTTATCATTATAGTCTGAAATTTACTTTTAAAACAGAAAAGCATAATTCTATAAGTTTTTTAAACCTTGAAGTAATTAGAGATTCGAACAATAGTATCATCACAAATTGGTTCCGCAAAAAAAACATATTCAGGTAGATTCCTTAATTGTCTATCAGATCATCCTGTGCAACATAAGATTGGTGTAGTTAAAAATTTAGTTGACATGGCTATCCTATTTCATTGGGTTAAGAGCAAAGATCTTATTCGTGCAACCCCTGCCTCTCCTGAAACCTGCCTGCCACTCTGGAAGGAGTTGCATGTCTTTAGCCCAACCTTTCAGCCTTTTGGAGAGAATCTACGTGAATATCTTTGTAACACAGTTAACTAAGGCAAAAGGGCGGTAGTTAGCCGTACCAGTGACATCCGCTTTCTTGTGTATCATTCTAAGAAATGTTTGAGACCACGATGTTGGTATCTTTTCTTCATCAGTTATTTTAATAAGTAACGGTATTAAGTAAGTATTTGGATCCCCGACTGGGTAGAGAGATTTCAAGTACTATTCCCATACGTTTAGGTCGATATCGTCATTATACCAAGGTTTGAAATTATAGCTATTTACTATTTTCTGGAATTGTTTAGAGTCGATTGCATTCGCGAGAGAATCTAATGAGAAATTTGTATAATCTCCTTCTTGGCTCAGTTTTTAGATGGTTTTACGGTCATGTTAAGTTCTGTCGCTGTCAATTTAATAGCAATAATTACATTTTTTCAAAGCTCATCTATCGAAAACATTGCAAAGTTAATATTTAGGGTGTACTGAATAGTTTCTTTAAATTTATCAGCAAATTCATTAATTTACTTAAAAAAAGGGGTGCTCGAATATTTCGCATGATTCAAATTCAAGTTATCTAATAACTTCGAAGCTACAGGAAAGTGACCCGATCGAGTTGGAACTTTCAGCACTGGGAAATCCTCGATTGCCTGAATTCCCACACTATTAGACCAGACAAAATCTATAATTAAAGAACTTTTTTCTGAGGAATGTACATTGAGTTGGGTAATCCCTTTTAGTTCTTTATATCAGCGACTAGATTATATCGGTCCGATAGCTATATTAAAACTATCACCTTTAGGTTTAACAAAAATGTTATCCTCTGCCGCATTTTATATTTGTTTGCTTTGTTGATGATGAGCAGACCCTTCTTTGCTCTCCCTCACACATATGATGTCATCTGTAGTAGTATAATCATAGATATCGTCTAGATTATTAAATCCCCTTACATTACAAAATATATTTCAGGATTGTTATTGTAATCATTCTTTGAAAGAATAAATATTATGAGTCCATAAATGAAGATCAAAACTAAATTTGATTTTCTCCGACTTTCGATCTCTAGAAGACAAAATTTTCGTGAACTGAAATCAGAAGTCAAACATGTTACCTAAGTTAAACATAAAATATCTTCATTTACAAAATATGATTTCACAATTATTTTCATTTCGTTGTACAATTTCGGACATTTCAAATTGAACTTTGCGAGTGAACTTTTACATTGTTCATATATTAACACTTTCTATCAGAAATAAAAGTGCGCCTATCCCTTTAAATTACTTACAGATTACACACATACATGGAAACGATTCAACTTGGTTTAATTTTAAACAAATGATTAATTTTAATTTATTTTCTACCCTAGTTACTATAATTTTTCAAACTTCATTTGAGATAGTCTGACATGGATACGATTTTAATCTGAAAGGTAAACTATGCCATAGTAGTTCAAACAAAATTGCTAACGTTTTTACATAATTTACAGTAAATTATTCAGAATGGTTATTGGAAGCGTAGATAGACATAACACAGTTGATAAACCTTTCTGTCAAATTCTACCATCTAGAAATACTATACCTTTCTATCAATATATTTTCATTAGAATTCTATCCAATCTTAGCAGTGCATGACTTGTATCAAATTTTATGTTTCGGGATCTGAAATATCTAAATGAAATTTTATCTATTTAATAATTGTATACTTTCCTATCAACAATTTCAAACTGAAAATCGGTAAATTCCTCTCCAGAAAAATATTTACCCTATGCTCCATAATGTCTCAAATTATTACCAGATAGGATTTAAAGCATGCCTGTTTCTTTTTGCAGAATTAAGTTTACAGTTTGATTGTTTGCCTAATGGTGCCCCTATTCCTGGTGTTCATCGTGGCGGTGCATCTTCTTCTTTTTTCGGCATTCAAGATCCTCCTGCCGGTTCTCTTGCTCCTGCCAGACCTGAACCTCCGCTCAGTTCTTCTTCCCCAACCGAAGCTCCTCAACGTCCAAGGTCCAGATCTCCTCCGGCTAAACATATAGCTTCACCTGCCAGGCTTCCTTTTTCTGACGTGCTTGGATATCGACTTGATCAGATTCAATGTATTCGGCTCATTTCCAATAGGAATCCGAACGACGATCCGGGTGCACTGGGTCGCGCACCAGGTCGTTTAGCACGTATTCTACGAGAACTTTTTAAAAATTTAAATTATGCCATCAACCAAAATAAATAAGAACAGCGAGTCGACGATCCGGGTGCACCGGGTCGTGCACCAGGTAGTCTATCACGTACTCTACGAGAACTTTTTAAAAGTTTAAACTGTGCCATTACCCAAAATAACTACCAGTGGTGAGTCGACGATCTGGGTGCACCCGATCGCGCACTAGGTCGTTTAGCACGTGTTGTACCAGAACTTTTACAAAATTTAAATTGTGCCAACATCCAAAATAACAACTAGTGATGAGTCGACAATCCGCGTGCACCGAATCGCGCACAAGGTAGTTTTTTACGTATTCTACGATAACTTTTTAAAAATTTAAATTGTGCCAACCAGTGGGGAGCTGACGATCCGGGTGCGCCGGGTTTCACACCAGGTAGACCAACACGTATTCTGCAAGAACTTTTTCAAAATTTAAATTGTGTCAACAGTAAAAATAATTATCAATAGTGAGTCGACAATCCGGATGCCCCAGGTCGTGGAACAGGCCATTCAAGACGTAATCTACGAGATCTTTTTTAAATTTAAATTTTGCCAATAACCAAAACAATTCCAAATGGTGAATCGACGAACGGGTGCACCCGACATTTTATTAAATTTCTTGAAAGATTAGTATGTCCCAAAATTGACATATTATCGCGTACCTGAGTTTCTGTTGAAGTGACTTCAACCCAATGTTGCAAAAACCAAGAATGTTTTTCTTAATTTTGTATCTGGGACGTCTTAAAACTATTTTTTGATAAAAACCAAATCTTCGCCGCAGCCGTTTTTGAAAAAAAAACATTTTCGATGTAAAAAAATCAAATAACTATTCCTTGGATAAATTTCTATAAAAAAAACCTTTATAATTTTTAATCCCACTTCGTTTCCTTGAAAAAACTTAGTTTATCGATGTCACTATAATTTTTTTTTCTTATTTCTTCTACTCGATATGATTATTTCAAGTAGAAAAGCTGGGAATGTACTCATACCCATACTTTTGCTAACACTTGACACTTTTTGTCCTAAGCTAAAAACATTCTTCAAATAAAAAAATATCTTCAGGCCGAATTCATTTCCAATCAGGCAGGCTGTGCGAGCTCACGTCACAGAATCATTTCAGCACGAAGTATGTTGTTTTTCAAAGGATTTTAGACGAAACGTATTTCACCGATTAGATGAAAAAATGTGTTTGACAAAGTTATGAGTATTTGAATTTAAAAAATTGAAAACGTGGCTTACAAAAAAATTGTCACCATCTTCGTTAAAAGTGTGACGTTTTTCTTAGTTATTATAGGTATTAATTTTTTTCTTTTTGATTCTGAACGTATTTTTTGTCCTCTTTTGAAATCCGTTGGAAAAATTGAAAAAAGTTCCAAATTGACAAAATGGCGGCGTTTTTTCTTAAAAATTTCAAACCTAATTTTCTCAAAAAAGCCAGCGTTTTTTTTGTCTTGATTTTTTTTCAAGTTGGTACTAATATGGTGAATATATTTCCGTAGAGTTTACCTTGTGCTCGCGTCTTCAAGAGGAGAACGAATTTTTTTTCTGCTGAAAAATGAAAATTTACGATTATTGCAAAAAGAAGACCACATATAAAAAAACTTGAACATTCAAAGTTATTCCTTAAAAAAAGTTCTGCAAAAAAGTTTTCTGGCACTTTTTTCTGCCTTGTGTTATTATTGAAATATTCGCTAAAATGTGAATAATAACAATTTTCCGCTGCCATAAATAATCAAATTGGATGTAAGTCGACAAGAAGAACACATTTTTCTACACAATTTATTCCTAAAAGTCTAAATATTCTAGAATAATACTCAATATTTTACTATTACATTTTTTTTATTATTTCATCAACGTCATCACACGCATCATTTCTAACGGAGCTCCAGCTCTATTCAAGAATCGCTACAAATTTTTTGAATTTGAAAAGTCATCATACAGCCGAAAATGGATTTTTCAGCCACAGGTCACGGAAAAGGTGCCATGATGGCACCTGCGGCATCATTAGGCATTTTGCAACAGAACACAATTTCAGGAAGAGGAAGGTCGGGTCTCCCAGGATTTGGGAAAGAAAAAAAAATATAAAATGCTAAAGTTTGATTATTTGTAACAGTGTAACCTGAAAATCGGAAAGAAAATAGAAAATGTTGGAGACACTATTTTTGTTTTGTCATTATACTAAATAAAAAATGTAGACAATACAAAGACTGGAAATATATAGAAACATAATCAGAGAATTTTAAAACATATACAGTGAATCGCACAATAGCAAAGAAACTTTTTGTCGATATGCAACAAAATAACCTGAAAATTCGTAGAATTGAAAACAGGAAAAATGGCGAAAATATATTCATTTTTTATTGTAGAAATTAAATAATAAGTCACTTAAAAGTAAATACTTTAATTATTGAAAGAATAACTTAAAATTTTGCTAAAGAATATTATATATCTCCGTTTTTGAAACTGCAAGCACGCAATTACTTTTTCCTTGTCAGAGAAACAGAAAAGAAACCGCAAAAATGGAAAAAGAGGGAAAATGAAATGGCGCGCGATTCAAATATATATTTTTCTTTTGTTGACTTTGTTATTATTAAAAATATCACAATTTAATTAATTAATTATAATATAATAAGGTTGAAAAGATTTAATATTAAATTTAAAATTATACCTACCTACTAAGTAATAAAAGTACGAAAGATGTCCGGAGAACGTTATATGCCTTTAAAACGTTTTGACGTAGTTTGGACTGACAAGGATATCCTTGGGACATTCATGGTTTCGTGCCCACTAGAGTTTGTCTATTTAATATGCACAAATGATACTCGCACTTCTGATGGCGATATGAGACACATTGTGCACGCAGTCATGTAATCGTCACTCAATCCGGCAGGGTGAAGGCGATATGCGTATATTATGAGTCGCATTGCGTTACCCACACCACGTGCGAGTAATGTGCGTCGCACGATTGTTATCTGGGTTTCATTAATAATAAAAAATGTTGTTATTTCAATGATCCAAAATTTATTTTTGCTGCAAATAAGGATAGTTTAAATCATGTATATTTTTTTCAGTCACGTTTTTCTAAAACTGGATGCAGTTGTATGAATTGTACCTATATCCTCTAATTCAAATTGGAATTTCCAAACTACATTTTAGCATACAGACATTTTTTATTATTTATCAGCATACCAAAACACACTCTTCCTGACTATTTCAAAATACGCATAATTTTTATTACAGAAAAATGTAACAGATTACCTTGGAGTTACGTTTTAAGATTTCCTTAGTTTTTAAATTTTGTAATCAAATAATTGACAATTAAGTTTAAAATTCAATAACGCATGCGACAAATCTCGTTTCTTAGCGGGGCGCACACACATTTGCACAACGAATAAGCACAACGCACAACGCACAACGCACAAGAGAACACGCTTCAACGCACGCGGATCCGCATAGCTACTTCTTATGTACCAGGTTTTATCGGGCTAGCTTCAGGTGGCGACGACCAGCTTTTTGTAACCTCAAAATGTGAAGGGTTGACGTGAGAATTCTGAACACTGTGTTTTTCGTGGACAGAGGCATGGTTCATTTATACCTCTGTCCGTCCGACCGGTGCAGGCAGAACAGTCATAAGAGTAAAAGAGATAGAGAGTACTTTTTGTCTCATCCGCTCTCTATCTCTTTTATTCCTATCGACTTTCTGCCAGCGCCGGTCGGAGGGACAGATGTATAAATGCGCCAATTATCTTATATTTATAGTGATTTGATGTGAAATAACTTCTTCGTCTGTCTTTCATTATGAAGCAGTATTATTTTAAGTTTACCTAACGGCATTGTTTTAAGCTTATTTAACGATGTTGGATTCAAGTTCTAACCTGAAAATTTGACGCATTTATGTTGAGAAATTTTTCATTACACTTACTTGTAAAATAATTGGAGTTATCCGAAAACATTATAAATCGTTCACGTAACGGTGTTTCATTTAATTTTTAAGATCAAAATGTTAACTCACTTCGCGCATTTTAATTAGAAAATTATTACTAAATTTCTATGTTTTGGACTTCTCTTTCCGTAGATGAGCGACTCTTTCAAAACAAAACGACACGACGCGCGAGAAATTTGAGTTTGGAAAATTGAAAATCGTCTGCTATAAGCGGCTGCAGATTACACAAGACCAGCCCTATCCGACCGACCCGAATTTTGCATAGGAGCTCTGGCTAAAGTTTGATGCCAGCCGTGAGCTAATCTGCTGGTGGCACTGCTGCGCTTCTTGCTGGCAAGTGCATTAGTTATAAAGGCAAAATAATTAAATAATTAATAAAAGAATTTTTTCTGAACAAGAATGGGCCTGCAAATTTTTATAATTTATTCGACCACTACTCAAATGCTGGCTTGCGGGCTCTGCTACGATCGCCCGTCCTGTAAAATTCAGCTTTGACGCATTAGGTCCTTTTATTCGCTGACGGTCACATATTATAACTCATCTGACTTTATGAGCCAATAATATTATTTTCAAAAAAATGGTTCTTGTTTTTGAAGGTATTTTTTTCATTTAAAATTTGCCTTTGCTGGTTCTGGTCCAATCTCTACGTTTCTAGATCCCGGGAGTAAGAAAAAACGGTTTTTACATTGGTGTCTGTCTGTAGTAGTCTGCTGTCTGCAGTAGTCTACTCAACAGCACACCTGACATACGTTGTTTTATTCGACTTCAGGTCCACCATTTTATATCGAAAACATAATCGAAAAGGAAGTTTACTAAACAATTAGTAGCCGAAATCACTCAAGAGTTGGTTAATATTTCTACTTATTGATTTGAGTAAAATAAACTTGTAATTTTCTTATACTGTTCCATTTGTGGAACGGATAGAAATAGTATTATATTTAAAATACCAATGTATATTAAAATTAACATTTCAAGCATTTGAAATCGCTATTTAGGTACAAAACTAAAATAAGATTAGCAGTAATTTTCGATTCTTCATAATGAAACATGATACCTTCTTACAATTAATCAACAATAAAATTGGATTTTAAGTCGAAAAGTTCCATTACAAGAATAAATGGCAGACCTAACCTACAATCAACTGTACTCATATTGAATTTCCACAATTCAGAGAAAATTTTGGAAAGAATTCCATATGTACGTTGAACTTTGATCATAAAAAGCAATTCAATCGACGAATTCTAGATTATTACTTCAATTGCGAATATTTAATAAGATTTAAAGAAATAAAAGCACTTTGAGTTTTCAAGCACGCTGCTGTACTGACCTATATATTATATTTGATATAAATTGTACAGCTATTCATATTTTTATGTATATTAAATTTCAACTATCGTGTATCCAAATGACTTCATATACATTTGAATTAAATTTAATACCGAGTTTTCTGACAGTGTAGCCGAACACAAAAGTAGTAACTCAATTAGTAAATTTTTCATGCATTCCTACCGACATTAAATATTATTATTTTAATCGGAAAAAAGTCACTGATCCAAGGATATTTTAATTTAGAAACCGATCTGACTAGTTTTTTAGTTAATCTTATTCGAATTTAACTAAGTAATCCCAGTTTATTTTCCAATGTGCCAGTTCAGTTAAATGTGTTCATTGCATTACTGAATTATAAAGAATTAATTTTTAAAAATTGGCTGTTGGTTTATTGGCTCTAAAACCAAAAAGATTCTAACACGCATCCTGACAAAACGATTTTTTTAAATCTCATTTGTTGATACTTTTTTTGGTTAGCATGCCATGAGGGTCTAATTATAAATTTGCGCTTAAGGACATGCGCGTGTACACCCTATCTAAATCTGAATCAGTGAAAAGTCTCTAATTATCAGTGAAGTCTCACTGATTCAAGTAGCTAGAATCCGGTCACTGACAACCAGTGAAAAGTTACTCTTTTGAAAAGTTCCACTTTTGAGAGTGGCAGCACTGCATCACGTCAATTAAGCAGTCACAATAAAATAAGATTTTAGTCGATTAAATGAAATGATCATAGTAAAAACTGAAAACCCATAAATGTGATCAAATATTGAGAAATGTGCAAAGATTTTATGCTTCTAAATGACAAGAACCTCATATATTTCTCTACCTTCAAGATTCGACTGTCATGTACACACCCGTCAAGTGAGTACTTTTCATACGAGTTAAAGTATACTTTTCCCGCAGCAAATTAAGCACACTCATAGTCCACAAATTTACAAATTTATTTCTTGAAAAAATTATTTTTGCTACTCAAGTAAAAGAATAACAACATTATAATTTATACAAGAAACAAAATAAATAAGTAAACTGTTGCAATTATAATAATACGTTAAAATTTACGTTAAATGGGTAGCACTGTTACGTTGAGTGGTGGAGAATGAGAAATTCCAGTAGATCTTACACTGATCATTCTCGGACTCGAGTTCCCCCTGGATGTATGGCAAGATGGGTAATAGATCAACACCATAAAAGTGCCTAAGATGGTAATATAACACTTTTAGAGCCGCATTGTGTCTCTCTATGTGCCCGTAACGTGCATACTTTGAGCATCCACTCAGAACATGTCCAAGTGTTTCTGGCTCTTGCTTGCACGCTCGGCAGTCTCTGAGAGGTCACCCGGTATCCCAGAGTCACCGTTTGAGACACCTCACCCAGGTGCCATTCAGCTTTCGGCACGGTCGTCACGCCTCCGCTTAGGGGTCATTCCTTCAAGACCATCCCTGGACAATTGTCCGCGACTTTTTATTAATCATTGTTACATTGTGGCACGTGTTTTTAAAAGTCTTGAAACTATGTGATAATTATTACAAAAATGAATCTAAACTTTAAGAAAAAAGAGGGAGATTGGGTCAATATTCTCGATTTTAGAGATTTATGGGGATTTTTCAAATTTCAGGGTGGAAAAAAGGGAAAATAGGGATTAGGGGAAAAGGGGTCAGACTGGCATCCCTGACATCATGGCTGGGTCAGCGAGACGTCTCGCTTGCCCGACATGATGCTAGCCTCGCAGGGGGTAGTTTTTAGGAGTTGAAGTTGTTTGCACAAATTTGAACACATCAGACGAATATAATACGCTTATATAAAGTTGATTTCGGAAAATGTCAGGGCCAGCAAAACGGTCTGCTGGCCCGGCCATGAAGTTTGCCGCATAGGGGGTAGTTTTTAGGGGTTGAAGTTGGAAGCACAAATTTGAACAAATTAAGGCGATTATATGAAGCTCATATAAAGTTGATTTTAGATAATGTCGGGGCCAGCGTAATGTTTCGCTGGCCCGGCCATGATGTTTGCTGCATAGGGGGTAGTTTTTAGGGGTTGAAGTTGTATGCACAAATTTGAACAAAGTTAGGCGATTATATGAAGCTCATATAAAGTTGGTTTTGGATAATGTCGGTACTGGCTGGCGAAATATTTCGCTGGCCCGGCCATGATGTTTGCTGCATAGGGGGTAGTTTTTAGGGGTTGAAGTTGATTGCAAAAATTTGAACGAATTATGGCGATTATATTAGGCTCATATAAAGTTGATTTTGGATAATGTCGGGGCCAGAAAAACGTTCCGCTGGCCCAGCCATGATGTTTGCTTCATAGGGGGTAGTTTTTAGGGGTTGAAGTTGGAAGCACAAATTTGAACAAATTGAGGCGATTATATGAAGCTCATATAAAGTTGATTTTGGATAATGTCGGGGCCAGCAAAACGTTTCGCTGACCCGGTCATGATGTTTGTCGCATAGGGCGTAGTTTTCAGGGGTTGAAGTTGGAAGCACAAATTTGAACAAATTAAGACGATTATCTGAAGCTCGTATAAAGTTGATTTTGGATAATGTCGGGACTGGCTGGCAAAACATTTCGCTGGCCCGGCCATGATGATTGCCGCATAGGGGGTAGTTTTTAGGGGTTGAAGTTAGTTGCACAAATTTGAACAAATCGAGGCGATTATATTGAGATCATATAAAGTTGATTTTGGATAATGTCGGGACCAGCGAAACGTTTCGCTGGCCCGGCCAGTGTTTTTTTGCATTATCAGGGATTTTCTGTGTTGCACAAATTGTAATTTTGGCTGAAAAAATCTGAACAAATTCTGCACTGGATATTTGGCCCAAAACAAATTGAATTTGTCATAGTTTGAAGTAATCCATGCTAACGTAGCGTGAGACGAGATCATACGATAAAAGCAAGTCTGTTCTCTCGGTGTAGAGAATTTTTTCGAATACACTGGTATTATTATTATTATATTCACTGCGAGCTAGATTCTCCCATCTACATTCGACTTCTAGGTTCAATAAATCTCGCACGAATTAAAATTAAAGGCGCATGTAAGTTGAATGTTTCCAAACATCTCAAGATAAAGATATATACCACGTGAAATATTTCAAGATGTAAAAAAATATATATGATAACTAAACAACATCGAAAAACTATATTATTTCTTTAGATTTTTCTTAATAGATACGTCGCTCGTGTCGAAATCGAAACAGGGATCCAGCCGGGAGCCGGCCGGATAGCCCCAGTTTCAACCAGAAGCTATTCGGGAAAACAGGCTGAGATCCGATCAGCTAATCCGGCCACAGTGGGGTTCAAATTTTTGCTCCAGGTGAGAAATTAGTGACTTTACTTGCTTTTCAAGGCCCATTGTAAAGAATATGGTGAAATTGAAAACTCAAAGCCAGTTAACGAATTTTCACCAGAAGATTGGAGTACAGTTTTAGGTAATCACTAATGCTAGGACGTCCTAGCAATTGTTTTATTATTAGAACCACGTGGTGATCTGAGGTCAGGAAAATGAAAGGAAAAAAAGCCATTATACATCACTATTCTTTTATTTAAATGGCCGAAATGGTCACCTCCCTCCGTGGAGAAATCTCGCAAGAGTCCGACCTCTGGACCATCAATTGCTCAGTTTATTATGCTGCGAGAGCTTTGGCTGATTCAAATCGAAGGCTCAAACCGACGTCGGTTTGAGCCTTCGATTTGAATCAGCCTTGGTACAGGGACCCTCTTTCCGCAACCCGAGGACGCGTTCGGTGGCTTTGTCATAGGCCCTGCAGTTCTATTCCAAAGGAATAGAAACAGAAGTTTATATATATATATATATATCACATACTTAGAGCATAAATTCTTTCAGACAGATGTAGAATACCGAATCAAATTAGGGTAAATTGCTCAGTTCAGATATGCCAGAATGACAATTTTAGCAATTTTGATTGAAAGAGATTTTGATTTTAAATAGGAGATCTTATGTTTAAACATACAGATAAATGAAAAGTTGACATGATCCAAAAAAAAGTTTGTTGGATCATGAAAAGTTGAGTAATGAGAGTTTTACGTCAACTTTTCCTAGACAAGATCAATCAGAAACAGGTTTTTCTAATGGTTGTACTGATAGAGCAACTATAACTCCTCTGATGTGTGCGGTCTTTAGGGACTCCGTCAACGGCGCGGTCAGCTCTCCTGGTGAAGCGACAACCAAGCTGTGGGGAAATCGGTATAACTATTCTGATGGCTCTGAATTCAAAGACTCTATAACCAACACCGGTTTCACCTAGGAACCAGAAGCAAGTACCTGACCTTTGTCAAGATTTGGCGACGCAATCGTCCTTGACTTTGGACAGGTCACATTTTATTATGCATATTTGGCCTCCAATACCGGGAACTCCAGGAACCAGATCTTCACTCTGTCAAGTGATGAATTAAATCACAATCGACAAAGAGAAAGGATGTGTATGTCTTACACGATAGAAGGGCATATTGCTCACCTAATCTCTGCAGATGGATACACAACATCAGATATTAATATTCTTGCACTTAGAAAAGCTATGCAGATTGTACAAGTTAATAGTGTAGCAATTTCTAAAATAAGAAATGATCTTGATGATATTTCCGGAGATTTAGTAGAAAAATAGATCTTAGACAGTTACGGAATTAATCAAATTTGAGATCGGACTAATTTAAATTGGTTTTAATCCATTCGCTGGGTAGCTAAATTTCAATTAGGTCTATTTTGTGACTGATTTGTCAACTGATCTGGTTTCGTCTAAAAAATTACAGATTATATTTAAATCTGTTACCAAATTTGCTGGATTTTTATCACTATTTTGGCGATTGATTATCCAATTGAATTGGTCTTGTCTTAAATTGATTTGGAATAATTTTTCAAATAGGTTATTTTAAATAGGGAATCTTGAATGACAAATCAAAAGGAAATTATATATATGTATGAGAGATGCCCGAAGGCAGATTAATAAATATAAGATTTGGAGGAAAGGGCAAATTTAGAAAAATTTTAATAGATAGATTTGAAGTAGAACAACCTTGCTAAATATTGAAGAGAAACAGTAAGAATTAGGGGATGAAACAAGAGTACATGAAAATATAAAGTAAGAAATGGAAGAAGCATTTCGATCATTAATGATTTTTGAATTATAGAAACAGTATCTAGGTCATAGGGTGCTCACAAGTAGAAATCATTTAAATAGTAAAGAAATCTCATTGAACATTTGAGCAAATATTTTTCTATCCGAATATTGAAATTAATAATATGGCACAAATATTGAGAATATCATACTTATAGGTTGAAGTAAATCCTCTCTTCATCTTTTTTCTCTTACATCATAGACTTAGTTGAAATACAGAAACAAAACGATAATAATTTCTTTGACAAACCAGTTGTTCTTAGAAAACTCAAGATTAGTTAAAAATGTCTACTAGCAACGAAATAACTTATCTGATTATGAAAATCGAACTGAAGTTGACTTTTTCCTGTCACCAAGGAAAACCTAGATAGGAAAATTTAGGAAAAGTATATTTTTAGACCATAAATATGTATGTATATTATAAAAATATTTAGAATGAAATTAAACCTCAACTTTATCTGTTTTATATTTTCATATGAAACTGACTTAGGCGGGGAGGTGTTGTATAATGAAAACAGAAGCACATTCACTAGATTTGTTATCTTCTTTGAACCTTGTATCGATTATCAATAAAGAAGATAATGACGATTGCAGTGATTTTCGCACTAAATTGAAGATTTTGTTTACGGAATTAAAAATGTAAAATATGACAAATAGAAATTCGTCCAAATGAATATTAGGTTATGTGGAAATTAGGAAAAATGACATTTATCTCGAGTACGAATTCGGAAAAACAGAAATTAGATTAAATTAAAATGAGGATAAATAAGTATTATGGTGGATAAAAAATCGAAAATACGAAATTTATGCCAAATGAAAATTCGGTATAATAGAAATTATGATAATTGATAGTTAGGACAAACAGAGGTTATGTGAGTTGACACTTCGACAAAATAAAAATTATAATAAATTATTGTACGGCAACTTGATTTGCGGTCAAATGAAACTTAGGTAATATCGAATTTGGGGTATATTCATGCGCCTCGCATCAAAGGTTCCTTTTCAAACATCTCGTTTACACTAATATTTTGGGTTGTGTACGAATGCACGTTTTGCGGGAAAGTTATTAAAATTTAAATTGCATTTATTGTCAGTAGAAGTTGGCGTCAAAAATTAATTTATAGCCCTAATGACCAAACTGAAGTCGGTCCTGCTTTGACCCGCGGGGAAAGACCGACTAAACAGAGCATGTTTTTGTAGAGCAATGAATGTTAACCAGTCGGTCATCCCCAGCTCTACCCTACTCTACTAACAAGGCGAAGGCCTGAGGGTCGAAATTCAAATCGAGTTCACGTGAGCGTAATTCGAAAGATTATCAAATTTCATTCGACACGTGTAACGGTTTTTTTGTAAGTGGTGACTCGTTTTGAAAATATGAATTTTTGAAAATTGCGGCTGCCGTCACTGATTCACTAGTTTCAGTCACGCGGCACGCCTCTCACCGAGCTTCGGTGGCCTGGCAGTAAGGGTTTTGCTTACGACTCTGATGCTGTGGGGTTCGAATCCTTTGACTGGAATTTTTTTTTACATTATTAAGAAATCGGAATTACATTATTCAGAATTTTATCGTTATAACCTGTAATTCAGACACAAATTAATTCATATCGAAATAGTTTCGACTTTCAATATTTCATGAAGAAGGTTGAAAAAATTAATCAAAGACACATGTCAATAACTGATATTATATATTATCATACAATATGCGAAATACATTACTATTTTTACCAGCAGAATTCTTGTCACCTTCCATGCTTTGATTGCTTTGAAGACACCTACGTTTCTCCAAGAACAACCACGGAATGAATAAGTTTCCTTGCTTCCGGTTTCTCCCGAAACCAAAAGAAAAAAATTAATAATTATTAATTGATTGATAATTATTAATTGATTAATAGTTATTAATTGATTGATAAATCATTAATTTAATTGAAAAATGATTCGAAATTTCTAGTTATGTAAAAAAACAATGTTGAAAAACAGATTCGAACCCCACAGCAGCGGAGTCGCAAGCAGAAACGCTACCACCAGGCCACAGCTGCGCCGCTCGGTGAAAGGCATGTCGCGTGACTGACACTAGTGATTCAGTGACGGCAGCCGCAACTTTCAAACATTCATATTTTCAAAACCCAGCCCCACTTACAAAAAATCCGTGACATGTGTCGAATGAAATTCGATAATCTTTGGAATTATTCTCAAGCGACCTTGATTTGAATTTCAACCCTCGGGCCTGCCCCTTGCAAGCTTTGCAAACTATCCTTTTTCAGTATGTAGAACCTGAATTCATTTCTAAAGTCTTATCAATTTTTTTAATTGAAATTTTGGGTGCGGAAACTTTCTAGAAGGTCGAAAATGGTTTAGAATAGTTAGCAAAGACTTTAAACATTATTTTCGTCTTATGAGGTTTAAAAAAATTATTGTTAAAAGGTGAACGTGCACAGAATTAGTTTAACCCAATACCAAATTCTACGTGAATTGCCATGTATACTTTCACGTGACCATTTTAAGCTGGGCTACAATCGAGCATCCATAACAAATTTACTGTAAATTATAGGTATTTTATATTATATTATATATATAAAATTTGTTCGGTTTCGGTTTCTATTCCTTTGGAATAGAACTGAAGGGCCTATGACAAAGCCTCCGAACGCGTCCTCGGGTTGCAGGTAGAGGGTCCCTGTACCAAGGGTTCCTGCTGAATATGTTTAGAATAAGTAATAAGCAGTCGCAGACAATTGTCCAGGGATGGTCCCGAAGGAATGATCCCTAAGCGGAGGCGCAGCGATCGTGCCGAAAGCTGAATGGCACCTGGGTGAGGTGTCTTAAACGGTGACTCTGGGATACCGGGCGACCTCTCAGAGCCAATACCTTCTCATTATGATGAGAATGTAATAATTCATTATGTTTTGTGCCAATAAAATTTGAATTTTCAATTTTTAAAGAGAACTCAAAAAATGATCATTAGAATCTTGTAGGACTATCAAAAAGTAATACTTTTCTTATTCAGACTTTTTTTCATATCATGCTTTAATTGGCTTAAAATGTTAATCTTCGCTTTTTTTGGGCGATTTTGAAAATGCTAAAGCTCTGACAATTTTCCTTGTATTGAAAAAAGTCGTGTGAATAATTTTTTTTAATTCTCGAGTACTACGGGCGGCCGTCCATGGAATTTATGAATTTTGAAAAAAATGGTCTAAAAATTTTGAAAGTGCCGTAGCTTTTTGAATTTCCATCCAAAATAGGTGGTTAACGAACTCGATCTTTCTTTTGCGTCCCTGAAACTGCGTGCCAAAGCACAATCCAATCCGATTAGCCTTTCGAAAGTTATCCGATATACAGACGACAACAACGACAACGAAGACGACGACGACGACGACAGACGGACAGACACCGACGTAAAAACAATTTTTTCTGACTCAGGGGGCCTTAAAACGTCGACATTTCAGGCAATCCACGAAAGTCATTTTTGATATAAAACCAATACCTTCTCATTATGATGAGAATGTAATAATTCATTATGTTCTGTGCCAATAAAATTTGATTTTTCGATTTTTTAAGAAAACTCAAAAAATGATCATGAGAATCTTGTAGGACTATTAAAAAGTAACACTTTTCTGCTGTTTACTTACTTCATATCATGCTTCAATTGGCTTAAAATGTTAATTTTCGCTTTTTTTGGGAGATTTCGTAATTGCTGTAGCTCTGACAATTTTCTGTGTATTGAGAAAAGTCGTGGAAGTAATTTTTTTTTCAATTTTTGAGTACTACTGACGGCCGTCCATGTAATTTATGAATTTTGACAAAAAATGGTCGAAAAATTTTGAAAGTGCCGTATCTTTTTGAATTTCTATCCAAAATAGCTGGTTAGCGAACTCGATCTTTCTTTTTCGTCCCTGAAGCTGTGTGCCAAAGCAGAATCCAACCTGATTAGTCTTTCGAAAGTTATCCAATATACAGACGACGACAACGACGACGACGACGACGACGACGACAACGACGACGACGACAGACGGACAGACACGGACGTAAAAACAATTTTTTCTGACTCAGGGGGCCTTAAAACGGCGACATTTCAGGAAATCCACGAAAGTCATTTTTCACATAAAACCAATACCTTCTCATTATCATGAGAATATAATAATTCATTATGTTTTGTGCCAATAAAATTTGAATTTTAGATTTTTTAAGAAAACTCAAAAAATGATCCTAAGAATCTTGTAGGACTATCAAAAGTAACACTTTTCTTCTCTTGACTTTCTCCATATCATGATTTAATTGGCTTAAAATGTTAATTTTCCCTTTTTTTGGGAGATTTGGAAAATGCTGTAGCCCCGACAATTTTTTTTGTATTAAAAAATATCGTGAAAATAATTTTTTTTTTGATTTTCGAGTACTACGGGCAGCCGTCCATGGAATTTATGAATTTTGAAAAAAATGGTCTGAAAAATTTTGAAGGTGCCGCAACTTTTTGAATTTTGATTCAAAATAGCTGGTTAACCAACTCGGTCTTTCTTTTTCATCCCTAAAACTGTGTGCCAAAGCACAATCCAATCCGATTATTCTTTCGAAAGTTATCCAATATACAGACGACGACGACAGACGGACAGACACCGACGTAAAAACTATTTTTTCTGAATCAGGGGGCCTCAAACCGTCGATATTTGATGGAATCCACGAAAGTCATTTTTCACATAAAACCAATAACTTCTCATTATGATGAGAATGTAAAAATAAATGCAGTAGGAAAATCGACGAGATCCAGGAGTCGAAATTAGAATTACAGCTAATTTAAAAATTTAGAATTTGGTATGTAATGCCGAATTGAATGTAATTGTCCATTTTTTGTAGTGTATTTCCATGCCTGAAAATTCCATGAATTTTTGAAAAAATTATAAAACCACAAGCGAAGAAAATAATTATATGAAATAGCAAATTACAAATTCTGAAAATTTGCTGAACTTCTAGGGACGACTGAGAAATTCCGAAAAATAAAATTCTTGATACTGTAAAATTCCCGTTCAATAAAATTCCAAAAACAATAAAATTCCCGATGAGTTTATAATATCACCGAATAATAAAATATAATAATAATAATAATTTTTATAATTTAATTTATAATTTAATTATTTATATTTATATTTTAAATTGAACTGTTTTGTTGAAAGCTCAATTAATGGTTGAAGATTCTTATTTTCATTTTTAAAATTCAATTTGTTTGTAGAAAATTCAACAATTTGGGTGAGATTTTGTTTCCTTCTTGACTCAGAAGTCTTTCTCGTTTGAAAATTCAACTATTTTGGTACAATTTGCATATTTTTTGGTTAAAAATGCAACTGTTTGCTTGAAAATTAATCTGTTTTGGTTGGGGATTCAACTATTTTGTTGAAAATTCGTCTTTTTGGATTGAAAATTAAATTCTTTGGTCAAAAACTAGATTTTTTGTTGAAAATTCAACAATTTGGTTGACCTTTTTTTCTTGATTGGAAAATGTTTTTTGGTTGAAGATTCTACACTTTTGTTAAAAATTCTACACTTTTGTTGAAAAATCATCTCTTTGGGTAGAAATATGATCTTTTTTGGTTAAAAATGCAATTTTTTTGGTGCAAATTTCATAATTTTGATGAAAATTCAACAATTTTATTAAAAAGTTATCATGTTTGGTTAAGAATTCAAATATGTGATTGAAAATTTGTCTTTTTGAGTTGAAAATTCAACGATTTGTTTTTTTTTCTGGACTGAAAAATGTTTCCTGATTGAAAATTCAACTCTTTTGCTGAAAATTGATCTTGTTTAGTAGTCGTTTTTAGTAGTAGTCCACTATTTTATTGAAAATTTATCATTTTTGTTTGAAAATTCAAATATTTTGTTGAAAATTTGTCTTTCTGTGTTGAAAATTCAACTATTTATTTGAAAACTTAAGTTTTTTGTTTAAATTCAACAATTTGGTTAACAATTTTTTCTTGCTTGACCTAAAAATATTTCTTAGAAATTTCAAATGTTTATTTGAAAATTTATCTTTGTTGGTAGAATTTTTGTTGTCATTAAAAGTGCAACTGTTTAGTTGAAAATTTAATTATTTTAATGGAAATTCAACAATTTTATTAAATAGTTACCATTTTCGTTTCAAAATTCAAATGTTTTGTTAAAAATTTGTCTTTTTGTATTGAAAATTCATCTATTTGGTTGAAAATTAACTTTCGGTAATTTAAAAAAATTTCAAGGAATTTTAAAGATCTTTAAAAAGTTTAAAGGAATTTCAAAAGATTCCAAAGTATTTTAAATATCTTAGGTAATTAAAAAAAGTTCCAAGGAGTTTTAATTGATTTCAGTAATTCAATGAGATTTAAAAGAATTTTGCATATTTTATGATACTTTAAAAGATTCCAAGGCATTTTCAAAAGCTTTAAAAAGTTTGAGGGAATTTCAAAAGATACCAAAGGATTTGAAATATTTTAGGGAATTAAAAAAAATTCCAAGGAGTTTGAATTGATTTCAGTAATTTAATGGGGTTTCAAAGGATTTTAAATATTTTATGATATTTTAAAAGATTCCAAGGCATTTTCAAAAGCTTTAAAAAGTTTCAAGGGATTTCAAAAGATTCCAAAGTATTTGAAATATTTCAGGGAATTGAAAAATTTTCCAAGGAATTTTAAATTAATTTCAATAATTTAATGAGATTAAAAATTATTTTGAATATTTTAGAGTATTTTTAAAAATTCCAACGAATTTTCAACAACTTTATTAAATAGTTATCATTTTCGTTTCAAATTTCAAATGTTTTGTTAAAAATTTCTGTTTTTTTGAAAATTCATCTATTTGGTTGAAAACTAACTTTAGGGAATGTAAAAAAATTTCAAGGAATTTTCAATTGATTTCAATAATTCGAAGGTATTTCAAAGGATTTGAAATATTCTAGGGTATTTAAAAAGATTCATAGGCATTTTAAAGATCTTTAAAAAGTTTAAAGGAATTTCAAAAGATTCCAAAGGATTTGAAATATTATAGGTAATTTAAACGAAAAAATCCAAGGAGTTTGAATTGATTTCAGTAATTCAATGGGATTTCAAAGGATTTTAAATATTTCATGATATTTTAAAAGATTCCAAGGCATTTTCAAAAGCTTCAAAAAGTTTCAAGGGATTTCAAAAGATTCCAAAGGATTTGAAATATTTTAGGTAATTTAAACGAAAAATTCCAAGGAGTTTGAATTGATTTCAGTAATTTAATGGGATTTCAAAGGATTTTAAATATTTCATGATATTTTAAAAGATTCCAAGGCATTTTCAAAAGCTTCAAAAAGTCAAGTGCCTTGAGACACTCTACAACACTGCACTGAACTACGACTTCACTTCGCGTATAATTCGTATGGTCAAAAATAGCACGAGTGATACCATTCACGTACGACCGCCATAAAGGTTCGCGCCGAACTCGGAATAACATGTGACTGCGAAAACAGCTCTGCGCACGTGCACGATACCGAGACCAAGGTTTCATTCGTGGCAAACATTAACGAATTCTTGGACGTCGCTCATCCCACCTCTGCTCACCAAACACATAGGGTGATACCACGCCTTACTATTCCTTCGTGTTTTTTTGTATAGTTTCGTTTGAGAATGCTCCTCGAGTGTTTCCGCCGTTTTCCGATCGAGTTCGATTCTACAAAGCCGATCATGAAACGCCCGGGACACCGGCTGTGGACGTTCCAAATCCAATTTGGTTCAATTACACGTTTTGACATATGTTATATGTTATGTAATTTTTTATTATCAAACTTATAAATTATTGTATGTATAAATAAATACATGTACAACGAAGCACTGTACAGATGTAAAAAGTACTGAATCAGTAATATTTAGCTTTGCTCTCAAAAATCTCGATTTCTTAAAAAACCAGGATATTTTGCCAATTTTCAAGAAAAAACCAGGACACCAGAACATACCTCGAAAGAGAGGACATGTCCCGAAAAAACCAGAACGGATGGTAACCCTAAAGTTAACTCTTTCTATTTTCAATACATTTATTCACTATTGGATTTAAAACATCAGGAATTCTTTCTCACAAAATGTATACACTAAGGTAATATGATTTAGTTCAATGAGTACAATTTATAAAATATTACATCTAAATACACTCAAGTTCATTATACTGAGATATTAAATAAGATAATGTTATTCATACAAGAATATTATCAGTTCCTTAAAAAAATGTATTTTATAAAAAATCAATTAAATCATTGAATGTGATAAAATGTTTAACCTATCTATTAACAAAATGTCTGAAGCAGCAAATCATTCATGAAACAGGACCCAGATATTGTATATATACCCTGAGTTGTCAAGCGACGCCGCTTTGCCGAGATTTTTGCCAAATATTCCATAATGTGACTTACCCGTGGCGTTTAGTTGTCAGGGATAGAATGTATAGAGTAGAACTTTTAAATTCGTAACATGATTCGTTTACGGTGCTAAATATATAATACAAATTCAGTATTCAAAATATGATCTTTTTCAAACGTAAGTGTGAAGAAGAACCAATTTCGATGTGAAAAATTATAAGTAACAAGAATGTACAAAATTGTATGATCAATAGAGAAAGGTTTATTTTCTTGTGGTAAAACACTCTTCAATGAACCATGTGATAAGTGCACCCAGAACAAATTTTTTCTTCGTTCAACAAAATCATGTTATTGACCGTATTGGATTGATTTCAGAAATTATTTTGGTTGAATGAACAAAATTTTGGTTAAGTTACCAAATTCGTTTGCTTCAGTCAATCAGAGTTTTTTGGTTCAAGATTTGTTTGGTTCAACTGAAAGATTTTGTTGAAAGCATCTTAAAAGTCACGGGCGCATGGACTTGGTGCGGTCGCGTATACTCCAATTCAAGATGACAGTCCACGTGCGAGAGTTCGTAGGGTCGCGAAAAAAAAAATATATATATAATCGATTTGCGTTTGCATCTCGGTAATTCTTATCAAAATAAGTGTACGCGGTGACACCAGAGGGCGTAAGTTAAGCGCGCCTAAAGTAAGCTACCTTAAATACGAGAGTGGCTCAGTTTCGCGTCGGCGCAAAAGCGTTTTCGGTAGTGGCTCCCTGTCACACACGTGGAGTCCCTGTGGCATCTGCGCAGACGCGAATCTGGGCTCTCTCATTTAAGGTAGCTTATAGTAAGCCGGTTTTTTTTTTTATAGTTCATTTATTATAATTATAAACAGCAAGCTATCAAAATTCGCACAACATAATATAAAACATGGGTCGAACTCACATTTAATGTATGCTATAAATAAGCCATCGACACAATAGTCCCATTACCCCTAGACAAAAAAAACCCGAGAACAGTTACTGCCGAACCCCAGGCAAGTCAAGCCACGGACGCAGGACCCTATATCTCGTCAACATAATAACCCCCAGACAGGTTGATTCAAGATATTTGCATGCTTCGATTGCGAACATAGTAGATACTATAGTTTTGAAATTTTTATCACGATTATTCTCCAAGAAGTTTTCACAGACGCTTTGGGTTTGTTCCTTGTTTTGAATACTTGGGTACGATTTTTTCTAGAACATGTGCTTTCAACTTAGCTGCACATGCAGCAGGCCAACTCAGCCTCAGCCTCGGCGTTCAATATTCTAACCAGAACTAAGTGCTCCTCATAGTCTTCCATTATCAAAATTCATGACTCTTTTATAAAGAGTTCCTTATTGTATGCGGCCAACATTATCGGATCAAATTATCTAGATGTCTTCGAAAAAGCACAAGTCCGTTTTTTCAAAAATCTTCTGCGATTACCCAGAAATACGCCTGGCTTCGTCGTCAGATTGGAACTAGGTCTACCCTGTGTGTCATACCAAATATTAAAAATGGCGCTGAATTGGGTGGCAAAGGTTTTCGATATGGAAGACTCGCGCTATCCTATACTTTGCATACTAAAACTAGCTGAAACCGCAGACAGAAAAAATGTTAAATATAACTGGCTAGGTCAACTTATTAGATGTTTGGAAGTAGCGGACATAAGCCACAATCTCATGGATCTCGATGGTCCCAATCTTATAACTCAAATCGATATTATAGCTGACAGATACCGTGCTTTCTCCATTCGCGGGATTTTCTAAGATTGTAAAACAGTAACTTTAGTTATATATACAGCAAAATTATATATAATGATGCGCTACCCAATCAATATCTCCTATTCAAAGCTCCTTTCCTTTTAAAGCACATCTTCGATCAATTGAGAACTTCCTCCAGGTTCATCATTAAGTTGACCTCTAAAGCTGGAACAACTGTAATCGATCCACAGCAGATTTGCCAATTATGTAATCTAAGAGAAAATGAAGATCTTTTACATATCCTCGACAAATGTCCACTCCACTCGCCCATTAGAAATCATTACTTGCGTAACATTGATATGATAACCGAGAACAATCTTCACTCCTTATTGTCAAATACAAAACCCTGGAATGTTCCGCTCGATACACAACTTCATAAGTATATGTTTAAAAATTAGAGCTTTCTCTCTATTCGAATAGTACACTGCCCGAACTCAACCAGTATGACCTAACAACTTATTGTACATACGATATTATAACTTTTCTTTCATTTTGATATTTATCTTAATTTTATTGATTTTTGTAATAGTGGGCTTTCCTTGCTACAGAATCTTGTAGTCTTTGAGGCGATAAATAAACATCCAAATATACATACAACAATTTCAAAAATAAAAAATTTCACAAAATGTGGAGGCAGAAGTTACAACCCAGGTGAAAATTCCTGTACAGGAACCTGACAGGTACCTTTGAAGGTTCCTGTATTGGAAAGTACGCTGGTTCCTGATACAGCGGTTCCAGCAGCGGTTCCTGCGAGGGAACTTGCGCACGTTTCTGTAGAGGAACCTGGGTATTCAAATACCTGTACAGGTTGCTGCATTATCGTGGATGTTGCTGCAAGAAATTCCCTCGGGAGGGTCCTGTACAGGTTCGTGTGCAAGTGAGAAACATTTTCAAAAAGTATCTATGAAGGACCCTGTACAGGTTCCAGAGCAGAGGGGACACTCGCAAAACGATCTCTGAAGGCTCATGTGTGTGTGTGTGTTTATGCATGTAATATTGTATGTATGTATGCATATATGTGGGTGCATATATATATAGTTAAAAGTTTGTCATAACGACAACGGCAGGATTTCGCCGGGAGCAGGTGCTAATCTTAAAAACGTACACCCGCTCCCTGCGCAATCGCGGCAAAATTTCAGCCGTAACCCCGCGTCTCATGACCTTGAGATGGTTTGCCAGTCTGCGGCGAATTCAATAAGATGATCTGTCAAAAGTCTGGTATACCCTGCGGACACGGAGCGACCCAAGCACGACAGCCTTCTGCATTTTCCCCGCAAGTGTCTCAGCCTTTTCTTGACACGCAGGGATGCTTTCCAGGCTATTGACCAGTGAAACCTTGGCACCTCCAAGAGCGCCGATGATCAGGACGATTAGCTTAACAGAATATTCTGGGTATAACTGTCGCAACTCCCTTATGAGGCCTTTATACCCCTCTTTGTTTTCATTCTCCTTGGCTATGATGTGTTCGTCAACTGGTGCCGAAAAGTCGATAGCGTACATGGTTCGTTTCTCGGAGTCAAGAAGGACTATGTCAGGTCTCGAATGCGCAACAGAAGCAATTGTCGAGAATATGAAGTTCCAGTATATCCGACACTTCTCATTCTCGACAATTGACTCTATTTCCCTAGGACCGTGAAGTCATCAAAAATAACATGACTTCTATTGTTTTTCTTGCATTTTGAGGTTAGATTTGAATTTTATAACCTCAAATATCTTACGAAATTAAGTTTCATGGATTGCATGTAAATCCATATTGCATGTTTGGACTTTTTAATTTTGAGGTTATATCCGAATTCTGTAATCTCAAAAGCCTTGTGAAACCGAGTTTCATTAAAATCGCAACATTTATATGAAATTAAGGTATTTGCCATTTTTCCCTTACTTTGATTGAAATTAGCAAACCTGTATCTTGTGATAATTTTGAAATTAAATCGATCACACCTGGCGCCACCCGCAGCCTAACAAAAAAAAAGTTACCAACAGCGAACTTCTTCTTTACCGACAGAGAAAGATAGAAATCAAACTTCTGCAGTGAAGCCTGAATGCATCGGTTGATATTTATGATTTTCATAAATAAACTTTTATCTTCCCCCAACTCTGTGCCTTGCTGCAAACGGTCCTTTAATATTTATTAATATTTTCCGACAATATTTCCGCGTTATTTTAACTTTTATTTTGAAATATGGGTGAAAAAATATTGATCTTAAGACTGACTTGATCAGCTGGTATACTCGTTATGTGGCCTCAAGAAGTAGAAAGAGAGCTAATAATGACCCTGTTGATCCGCATGCGATGGCGTCTACGAGTTCTGTGGTTCCTTTTAGTAACAATACGGACGAACTACCATTTTCAGATCTCGGAAATTACTCTCGCTTACAACGTCATGAAACGTCGGTCTATATCCCTCATTAATTTTCAGCAGACTCTCATACTTTAACTGGTACTAAAGATTTCAATAGAATTTCCAAAATCGTCCAAGGAATGATTCCCATTTTTGACGGAGAAAACATGTCCGTCTCTATATTCTGCGATTACTGCAGATCCGCGATCTCTTTGACTAATCCCTCTTACATTCTATGTTTTACTATGCTCATCAAAACTAAAATCGTGGGAAAAGCGCGATTACATATTCAGGATAGAAGAGGGACTATCTTAGATGAAATTTTGCTAACCTTAAATCAAGTTTATTCTCATCAAGAGGATATTAGTCAACTTATGCAAGACTTAGCTAACGTAAAGATTAAACCCGAAGAAACAGTCCCAGAATACGGCGCAAGAGTAAATTTGACCTTAAATAAAATGATTTCCCAAGTTCTTGAAAACAATCCTGATTAGGAAGGCATCGGGATGTGCAAAGCCTATAGAACCACTGCAATTGGAAGCTTCTTACGCGGACTCGACTTTAATATTTATTTGCAAATAAGGGAGAAAGAAATAAATTCACTAAATCCAGCCAACGCATTCGCGAATCAAATAGACCTTAAAATTGGGAGTTGGAGGAGAGTGCATGGGGAGACCAAAGCACCAGGTGCGACCGAAATCTCTAGCTTAGGAGGAAATAAAAAATGCGTTTCACTCAAACAAGCGAATACCTCACTTGCGTATAGGAAATAATTTTAAAACAAAGAATGAGATTGAGTGTTTCAATTGTCAAAATATCGGACATATCAAGCGAAATTGTCCTAACGTTCGAGTTTCAAATAATGTACGGGAAAAAGAGAGAAGGGATTGTTCGTGCTATCATTATAGTAATCATAGTACGAAATATTGCTTAATGAAGTGTCAGGAAGCGAACAATTTTAATTAGAAGTCGCATTAAATCCGTACGATAGATACCATGGCTTTTTACTTTCTTGAGGGAAGGTGGATGAATCTTCTCCGATAATTGCAGGTCGCAAGATTGTTCACCATGATTATTCTTTTCAGTGAATTGATGAGCTAGGACCAACATCAACCCCTAATTGAGATAAATTGCTGTGATGTAAATTATTCGACAAAGGAAAATTGGGCTATGTGCTCGGATAATTTTATGTGTGCCGGAAAATTTGGCTGTGTGCCCGGATAATTTTCGGTGTGCCGGAAAATTGGGCTGTGTGCCCGGATAATTTTATGTGTGCCGGAAAATTGGGCTGTGTGCCCGAATAATTGGCTGTGTGCCGGAAAAAAAGGGTTGTGTACCCGGTTGATTGCAATTCAATTAGCGGTATTCTGTCTACTGATTTGGGGTTGACTGGAGTGCCTGAGGCAGAGCACGGCCAAGGACCCTCTGGTGTACCTCCTGATCAGGAAGATGAAGCCGTTGATCCAGGTGGCCAGACAAGACGAAATTCTTCTAAGTGGTAATGAGAAATTCATGTTATTAACAATTAACACGTGATTTATTTATTTAAATTATTTGAAACGATTTGCTTTGAAACACAAAGGATACTATTAAATGTTTATATTTAATACGTAATAGTATTTTTTATATTTTGAATTTTCCCGCCCTAATGTTTGAAACTTTTCATTTGGTCAAAGTTTCATGAAACATTACAACCCTATCTTCGGTCGTCCAACTGTTGATTTCTTCAGTGACTAACCTACTGGAAATGCCTACAACTGGTTCGGGTCCAGTTAAGTTTTCTCTTGCTGCTACTTTTGCTAGCCTGTCCGATATCTCATTTCCTTTGATGCCTCTGAGTTCAGGGATACAAAGTAGAGTCACTCGGTTTTCCGTCGCTAGGTTCTCCGGTGCCACAAAGCACTCCCATGCTAGTAGCGACGTAGTCGCTGTTCCACTCAGAGACATTGTAGCAGCCTGGCTGTCTTAGCAGATACGGCTGTTTCTTTTGTTGCAATACTCGTGTGCCCTGTAGGCGCACTGGAGCATGGCCATAATCTTAGATTGTACGACTGTGGCGTAGGACACCATCGGGATTGTGAAGCCCATTCCACTCCTTCTACGATATACACCGCCTCCTTTCTCCTTGTTCCTGGAGCCATCTGTAAACCAGTTGTCCCCATGACTGAGCCGGTGTGCCTCACCGTTAACCCATTCCTCCTTCATGGATATGCTAACATGATACTTGTTGTCGAAGAGATAGCGAGTGAGGGTTTTGTCTCTGAGCATGCTCAGGGTCGGCCTACTTGCGATGTCGGTTGGGATCCACACTGCTGCTGAGATTCTTCCGCCGTTCACCATATTTAATCTCCAGGCGTCCTTCGCAGCCACGGCCTTGATCGTGAGATGGAGGGGCTCCAACCCTGTTAGTGCCCCCAATTCCATCGTGGGTGTCGACCTCGAGACACCAGTGACGCCTCTTAGAATCAGTGCCCTGATTCTTTCCAGCCGAGGCTTACCAGTGGACAGTTCGACCCTGCTCTACCAGACCACCGCCGCACTGTAGGTCAAATTGCATTTTTCTGGTTTCAAATCTAATATAACGAGAAAGAAAAGAGATAAGTCAACAAATTTTTTAAAAATAAAGTTCATATTACGTGCATTAAAGGAAAATATGTAAGAATGCCTACATTGCTTATTGTAGGGGTTGAAGTGAGGGGTGAAGTTGAGCATGTTTAAAAAATCGATGACCTTTTGCTTTTCTTTTTGCTGAGTCTCAAAGGGAAATCATGATATCGATACATTTTTTTTTTAAATTGTAGTAAATGTAATGCAGATTAAGGACAAATTATCAGGATACCATCAACTCCTAAGGTAGGGGTTGAAATAAGGGATGAGTGGCTAAAAATCAGAAAATTCCCTGAAAAACATTGTAAAGGGGTTTTGTGGGTGGTAAAAAGAATGCTAATAACCATTTCATCAAAATCCTTAACTGTATGGATGGTTTCTCGCTATAATTCTTCTTTCTAGGGGTGGATATGGACAGCGAGAATCTAAAAACACGAAATATAGCAGAATGGACTTTCAAATGGTTTTCCTGGGGGTTGAATATCATTTCGACAACCATTTCTGCATTATTCTCTACTGTGTGGATGGTTCCTCGTTCCCCCCACTCTAGGGAATATTCGAAGAACGCGTTTTGAGGACCTTATTATTATAAAAGCGTTATTTAGAAAATAATTATTTATAACTAGTAATTTTCTATTGCTAATCAAGTAATGTTTATTAAACTTTTATAATGATGATTTTGTTGTGACACAATACTCTTTCTTATTTTAACAATAATTCTTCCATCAATCTTCATTAAAAAAACAGCTGAGGTTCTAGAATAAATTATATTACATAACAAATGACATATATTTAACTGTTGCGGTCAAGTAACAAAAGAATATAAAGTTTCCAGAATGCCATCTTCGAATATTCTCTAGATTGGGGGAAACGAGGAACCATCCACACAGTAGAGAACAATGCAGAAATGGTTGTCGAAATGATATTCAACCCCCAGGAAAACCATTTCAAATTCTATTCTGCTATATTTCGCGTTTTCAGATTCTCGCTGTCCATTTCCTCCCCTAGAAAGGAGAATGATAGCGAGAAACCATCCATACACTTAAGGATTTTGAAGAAATGGTTATTAGAATCGTTTTTACCACCCACGAAAACCCTTTACAATGTTTTTCAGCGAATTTTCTGAACTAAAAAATAAAATAATTGATAACATTCACGAACAGATAGGTCATAGTGGGACTCAAAAAACCATTAAAAAGATAGGGGAAAGTTTTTATTGGAAAGGGTTAAGAAGAGATGTGAAAAGTACACTGAAGACATGTTATCTATGCCAGCGAACAAGCCATTCAAATTTAGCAATGGAAGGTGAGTTCCAACCTATTTTCCCAATGAACCAAATGAATTACTTTTATTCGATTTTTATGGACCCTTACCAACTAGTAGGTCAGGGACAAAGTACATGTTTGTACTCAAAGATGTTTTCTCCAAATTGGTGACGTTATATCCAATTAAACAAGCAAAAACCAGAACCTGCTTGGCGAAGATAACTGGGCACTATTTCCAAAAAATTTTGAAACCAAGAAGAAATATATCAGATCATGGAACCCAGTTCACTTCGCCAAAATGGAAGGAAACATTAATAGAATGAGAAGTGGAAATAATTTTTTTCGAGTATAAGACATCCACAATCAAATCCTGTGGAAAGAACTATGAGAGAATTAGGAAGATTTTTCAGAGCATACTGTTCCACTCGCCATACAAATTGGGCGAATTATGTTAAACGAATACAGAATTGGTTAAACTTTACTGAAAATGTAAGTACTGGTTATTTCCCACATGACCTACATTTTGGCAGTGCATCAGAGAATGAGATACCCAACATAATAGAATTTCCACTTGAATCAAAAGTGCCAAGAAAGATGATTTTGGAACATGCAAAATCGAGAATGAATAAAAAAGCAAAGTTAAGAGAAAAACAGCAAAATGAAGTTTTCAAAGTTATCTTAAGGGCATGTGATCTAGTATTGTTGAAACCTCCTCATATATCAACAGGTGAGAGGTAGGAAGTGCATAAATTTTGACATATTTTTTCGG
This sequence comes from Andricus grossulariae, assembly GCA_011634705.1. Lineage (NCBI taxonomy): Eukaryota > Metazoa > Arthropoda > Insecta > Hymenoptera > Cynipidae > Andricus > Andricus grossulariae. The sequence goes on along the minus strand of JAABKJ010075445.1, from coordinate 114,773,438 downwards.
TCCTTATAAGATAAATTCAGAGGTACACAGGAATGCATTTGAGTTGACAGAAATTTATGACGAGTGGATAGTTGAAGGGATAAATAATAGAAAAAGCATAAGAAAATATTACCAAAGGAAAGAAAAGTCGGTATCCTGATTCTGTCAAAAAACTAATTATATCTTGAGGAAAATATAGGAAATCCTATGTAAATATGAAAACTTCTAGTGAATATAAAAAAGGTAGAAATATATGACGAATAGAGAATAATAGACTTGAGAATAAACAGGAGATTGTGATATTTTTAAAATGTAAAAGGACGAGAAGAAAAAATTACTTTCATAATCCTATGAATATATATAGAGAGAGAGGTAAATGACAAGGAATAAACCATAGGTGAAATATTATATGAAAGATAAAGTTTCTTAATTAAAATCTGTAATTGGTGGATGAGCAACCAGAGTCCTCAGAAATAAATTGTCGTTCCTGGAGAATCTGAGCTTACTTCAAGTTCAAAGGTCGAGACGGCAAAGGAGCGACAGGACACTAGGAGGATGATGGAGTACTCTCACCTGGTATGCTGACCGGGTCGGGTGTATAATTTTAAAGCGTTCTCACTAACATTGATCTGGCTCATTTTTAAAGATTGTGTTATTTGGGTGTGTCCTGATACAATTTGGATTTACCCTGGCAAATCATGTGTTTGCATTTTGTGGGAACGCCTACGCACCTCCAGCAACGAAAACCCACCTGAAGGGCCATTAGAGAACGGAATTGGGCACCTTTTGGCATTCATCACGACCAACAAACAAATAATCACCGTTCGAGCAGACTTTATATCGTTATGTGTCAGGTATTTGAGAATATTGTTTAGAATTGTGTTGAATCAGATCAAGTGATTGAACTTGCTGAATCGGATTTTTGAAGTAACCTATGTGCAATATTTCGAGATGTCAGTCACAATTTGAATGTGTGAGAATTTCGCGAAATAGAAAAGAAAGAGTCCCAGAGTTTTCTGATAATCTTTTGAACATCAAACTGTATTTGAAAAATTCCTAAGATCTTCTATAATAAACCTGCAATCCTTGATTACTTAAACTTTTGTGAATATTCGTTTTTTAATTTTTGAGAAAAATAAAATGTCACTTCCTCGATCTTCGCCCGGTAGGCAAAGTCAATAACTTCAGTTTTATCGGTAACCTCACTTGATTGCCATAATAATATTATTGAAAATAATCAATCTCGCGATGAAGCAAGATATTGAAACAACTCTCACGTTAGCAGATATGAATCTTTCTGATTTTTCATTAGAGCCAATTTGGAATTGTCTGGATCGCAGTTCACAGGAACCATCAATATGCTAATATATGGGGAATCCGTAGGGACATTTTCCAAGTTCAATAAATGTCAAGCAATCTTCAAACAAGATCATAGGGACTCGAAAGAAGCGTTTATACCGTTTTTAATTTATAACAACTGCAGTTAGTGGGCGACCTGCTAAGAACCGTTACGTATCTAATTTGGACCTAAGAAGAATTTATGTATAAACTAACCGAAAAATAATGTGTAAAAACATACAAGCAAGCACTCAGTGGATCTATGACTTTGCAAAAACCAGACATCCTATTACTAATATAATATTCCGCTAACGACTTTGAATCTCTAATTTCAAACCTAATTATATTATCTCATATCCGGAACGATGTACAAGATCGCTGTTCATAGAATCCATCAATATGCTGACGTGCGGGGAAGCTATATTGATATTCTCCAAGTTCAACAGATGTCATGCAATTTTCAAGTAAGGTCTGAGCGACTCGAACTAAGTGACTATGGCGTTTTATATTAATAATAACTGCTGGCGGTGAGCGACCTGCTAAACACCCTTACGTATCTAATGCGGATCCACCAAGAACCTATATATACTTAATGAAAAATATGCGTAAATGCATTTAAGAAGATAGTCAATCTGTCTATGGATTTGGAAAGACCTAACATTCCATAAGTAATATGGTATTCCGCTAACGACTTTGAGTCTCTAAGTTCAACCGTAATTATGTGATCATCTACTTGGAACACATCAAAAGATCGCTGTTTACAGGAACCATCAATGTCCTAATATTTGGGGAATCCGTATGGACATTTTCCAAGTTCAATAAATGTCAAGCAATATTCAAGCAAGATCATTGGGACTCGAAAGAAGAGTTTATACCGATTTTAATTTATAACAACTGCAGTCTGTGGGCGACCTGCTAAGCACCGTTACGTATCTAATTTAGACCTAAGAAGAATTTATACATAAACTAACCGAAAATAATGTGTAAAAATTTACAAGCAAGCACTCAATGAATCTATGACTTTCCACAGACTAGACATCCTATTACTAATATAATATTCCGCTAATGACTTTTAATCTCTAATTTAAAACTTAATTATATTATCTCATATCCGGAACGATGCACAAGGTCGCTGTTCATAGAATCCATTAATACGCTGACGTACTAGGAAGCCGTATTGATATTCTACAAGTTTAATACACATCATGGAACATTCAATAAAGATCTTAGCGATTTGAATTAAGTGATTATAGCGTTTTTATTTAATAATAACTGCCAGCGGTGAGCGACCTGCTAAACACCCTTACGTATCTAGTGCAGATCTAATAAGTACCTATATATACTTACGGGAAAAATATGTGTGAAAGAATTTGAGCAGAGAGTCAATCTGTCTATGTATTTGAAAAAACCTAGCATTTCGTTACTAATATTATATTATCCTAACGACTCTTAACTGTCTAATGTCAAGCGTAATTATGATATCACGTATGCGCTACGAATCAAAAGATCGCTGTTAATAGAACCCATCAATATGCTAACGTACGGGGCAGCTATATTGATATTCTCCAAGTTCAACAGACGTCATGCAATCTTCAAGTAAGGTCATAGCGACTCGAACTAAGCGATTATAGCGTTTTTAAACTGTAATAACTGCAGGCAGCGATCAACCTGCTAAACACCCTAACTTATGCATTGCGGACCCACTAAGAACCTATGTATAAATACTGAAAGATCTGCGTGAAAATATTAGAGCAGATAGTCAATCTGTCTATGGGCTTGGAAATACTTAACATTCCATTAATAATATGGTATTCCACTAGCGGCTTTAAGTCTCTAATTTGAAGTGTATTTATATGATCGCGTATTTGAAACAACTCACAGGATCGCTGTTCATACAACCCATCAATGTGATGGCGTACAGGGAATCCGTATTGATATTCTAAAAGTTTAATACATGTCATCCAATCTTGAACGAAGTTCATAGCGATTCGAATTAAGTGATTATGGCGATTTGTCGGAGGGAGGATGGAGGGTGTTGGAGTCTACTTTGCTAGATGGGTGGATTGTACCAGTTTATATTTGTGAATTGATTTTAGGACTTTGAATGGAATTAAATAATTGAATTAATTAAGAAATAGATTACTTTAATGGTTTTCACTGAATTTTATAATAAAGTTCGAATATTTTTCTAATCAATCGAATCGCGCGCTTTCGACAAAACAGTTGAATTTCCAACAAAAAAGACGATTTTTACAAGAGAAAATATTTTTCAGTTAAGAAAAAAAAAGATTGCAACGAAATAGTTCAATTTTTAAGTCAAAAAGACAAATTTTCATTAAAATAGTTACACTTTCAACCAAAGACATGAATATTAACTAAAATGATGAATCTTTAAACAAAAAAATCATTTTTTACCAAAGTACTTTTAATCAAGCAGTTGAATATTCACCGAAAAATATCAATCTTCAAATAAAGAGATAAATTTTCAACTAAAACGATCAATCTTTAACAAAAACAAAATTTTTTAACAAAGTAGTTCAACTTTTAACAAACTCGTTGAATTTTTTAACAAAAAAAATTAATTCTCAACAAAACATGTAATAATTGATATTGCAACAAAAAAAAATTTCAATTTAAATTCTAAAACAATTATATTCTTCATACAAAATGAATAATATTCAACAAAATAGTTGACTTTTCTACAAAAAAAAAGATTTTTTCAGTCAAGAACGAAAAAAAATCTAAATTGTTGAATTTGCAAGCCAAGAAGACAAATTTTCTACAAAACAGTTGAATTTACATCAAAACAGACGATCTTCACAAGAGAAAATATTTTTCAGTTAAGAAAAAAAATATTTTAACGAAATAGTTCAATTTTTAACTCAAAACGACAAATTTTCAACAAAATAGTTAGTTACATTTTCATCCAAAGACATGAATATTCAACTAATATAATGAATATTTACCCGAAAAAATAAATTTTTACCAAATTAGTTTAACTTTAAATCAAGCAGTTGAATATTCATCCAAAAAGATCAATTTTCAAATAAAAATTTAAATTTTGAACTAAAACTATCAATCTTAACAAACAAACAAAATTAACAAAGTAGTTCAACTTTTAACCAATTTGTTGAATTTTTTAACAACAAAAAAATAAATTCTCAACAAAAAATTTAATAGCTGATATTGCAACAAAACAAAAAATAAATTTAAATTCAGAAACATATTCTTCATACAAAATGAATAATATTCAACAAAATAGTTGACTTCTAAAAAAAAAAAAGATTTTTCAGTCAAAAACGAAAAAAAATCTAAATTGTTGAATTCGCAAGCCAAAAAGACAAATTTTCTACAAAACAGTTGAATTTTCAACAGAAAAGACGATTTTTACACAAGAAAATATTTTTCAGTTAAGAAAAAAATTAAAAATAGTTTCATTTTTTTTAAATACGACTTTGCAATAAAATAGTTAATTACAAAATAATTACATTTTCAACAAAAAAGTTCATTATCAACCAAATAGTGAAATCGTCTACCAAAAAAGATTTTAATTTTTAATAAAAATCAGTCATCATAAGAAAATACGAATTTTCAATAAAATAAATGAATCACAAAACAGTTACATTAAAAATAAAACAAGAAAGATGAATTTTCAACAAAATAGTTGAATTGTTAATCAAAAATATAATAGTAGAAATTTTAAACAAAAAGAAAACTAAGAGTACAATAACACTATTTTTAAATTTGTCAAGCCAAAGAGACGATTTTTTTAGAAGACAGTTGAATTTTCAACTCTAAAAGTTGAATGTTCAATAAAAAAAAATCCATTTTTAACCAAAAAAAAAGAAGAATTTTCGACCAAAAAGATGATTTTTTAAAAAAAAAGTTGAATTTTCAACCGAATTTTTACATTTTTAACAGAATAATTTAATTTTCAACAAAATGTTGACTTTTTAACCAAATAGTTGAATTTTCAGCCTACAAAGATGAATAAAATATAAAAACAAACCAAAAACTAAATTGTTGAATTTTCAAGCCAAAAAGATGAATTTTTTAGAAGACAGTTGATTTTACAACGAGAAAATTTGAATTTTCAACAAAAAAGTTCATTTTTAATTACGAAAGATGACTTTTATATAAAAAAAGATGAGTTTTCAATCGAAAAGGACGAATTTTCTATCCAAAACCGTTGAATTTTAAATAAAATAGTTGAATTTTCAACCATGTAGAATTCTGAACCAAAATGAGATGAATTCTAAACCAAAAATATATGTAATATGCGACAGTTCAACCAAAAAGAAAACTAACAGTACAATAAAACTGTTTTAAAAATTTTCAAATCAAAGAGACGAATTTTTTAAAATAAAGTTGAATTTTCAACTTTAAAAGTTAAATGTTAAATCAAAAAGTCAATTTTTAACCAAGAAAGATGAATATTTATAAGGATTTCAAAAGACCTAAAAAAATCTCAAAGATTTTAAACGATTTCAAAATTTTTTATAAGATTTCAAACAATTTTTATAAGATTTTGAATCTTTTAATGATTTCAAACGAATACAAAAGATATCAGAACGATTTCACAAATATTTCTAAGAATTCGTAAGGATTTCAAAAGATTTCAAGAATTTCTAACATTTTAAAGATTTTAAAAGATTTCAATTTTTAAAAGGTTTCACAAAGATTTCAAATATTCCAGTGATTTCAAAAGAATAAAAAAAATTTCAGAAATGTTTCACAAATATTTCAAAAATTCCATAAGCATTTCAAAAGATTTCAAAAAGAGTACAGTACACCAGATTTCAAAAATTTCAAAACATCTCAAAGATTTTAAACGATTTCAATTTTTTTCAAGATTTCAAAAATATTTCAAATATTCCAGTGATTTCAAAAGAATACAAAAGATTTCAGAAAGATTTTACAAGTATTTCAAATAAGTTATAAGGAATTTAAAAGATTTACAAAAATGTCAAAGATTTCAAACGATTTCAAAATTTTTCAGAAGATTTCAAAAGATTTTGAATGTTTCAATGATTTCAAACCAATACCAAAGATATCAGAAATATTTTTAAATATTTCAAAGATTTTAAACGATTTCAATTTTTTGTTAAAGATTTCACAAATATTTCAAATATTCCAGGGAGTTCAAACGAATGCAAAAGATTTCAGAAGGATTTCACAAATATTTCAAAGAATTCATAAGAATTTCAAAAGATTTCAAAAATATTTCAAAGAATTCATAAGCATTTCAGAAGATTGCATGAATTTCAAAGATTTTGAACGATTTCAAGATTTTTTTCAAGATTTCAGAAAGATTTCAAATATTCCAGTGATTTCAAAAGAATAAAAAAATTTTAGAAATATTTCACAAATATTTCAAAAAATCCATAAGGATTTCAAAACATTTCAAAAAGAGTACAGTACACCAGATTTCAAAAATTTCAAAACATCTTAAAGATTTTAAACGATTTCAATTTTTTTCAAGATTTCAAAAATATTTTAAAGAATTCACAAGGATTTCAGAAGATTTAATCAATTTCAAAGATTTTGAACGATTTCAAATTTTTTTTATGATTTGAAAAAGATTTAAAATATTTCAGTGATTTCAATCGAATAGAAAAGATTTCAGAAAGATTTCACAAATATTTCAAAGAATTCATAAGGATTTCAAAAGGTTTCAAGAATTTCAAAGATTTCAAAAAGGGTACAGTACACCAGATTTAAAAACTTTAAAAACATTTTAAAGATTTTAGACTATATCAATTTTTTTTAAAGATTTCAAAAATATTTTAAAGAATTCACAAATTTCAAACGAATACAAAAAATTTCAGAAAGATTTCACAAATTTTTTAACGAATTCATAAGGATTTCAAAATATTTCAAAAATGTCAAAGATTTTAAATTATTTCAAAAGATTATATAATGATTTTCAATATTCCAGTGATTTCAATCGAATACAAAAGATTTCAGAAAGTTTTCTCAAATATTTCACAAAAATTATAAGGATTTCAAAATATTTTTAAAAATGTCAAAGATTTTGAACGATTTCAAAATTTTTTAGAAGATTTCAAAACATTTTAAAAAGATTTTTCATGTTTCAATGATTTCAAACCAATACAAAATATATCAGAAAGATTTCACAAATATTTCAGAGAATTCATAAGGATTTCAAAATATTTGAAAAATTTCAAAGATTTTAAATTATTTCAAAAGATTTTATAATGATTTCCAATATTCCAGTGATTTCAATCGAATACAAAAAATTTCAGAAAGATTTCTCGAATATTTCACAAAAATTATAAGGATTTCAAAATATAAAAAAAAATATCAAAGATTTTAAACAATTTCAAAAATTTTTAGAAGATTTCAAAAGGTTTTAAAAGATTTTGAATGTGTCAATGATTTCAAACCAATACAAAATATATCAGAAAGATTTCAAAACATTTCAAAGATTTTAAACGATTACAATTTTTTTAAAGATTTCACAAAGATTTTAAATATTCCAGTGATTTCAAAAGAATATAAAAGATTTCAGCAAGATTTCACAAATATTTCAAAGAATCCATGAGGATTTCAAAAGATTTCAAGAATTTCAAATATTTCAAAAAGGGCACAGTACACCAGATTTTAAAACTTTAAAAACATTTTAAAGATTTCAAATATGAAACACTTTAAATTTATGATGTTTCAAGATTTTCTACCAAGAAGATTAACTTTCAACCCAAAAAGTCGATTTCGAATCTCCTCTTCAAATCAGAGCAATCTGTCCCAGTACTCCCAGTGCAGTGTCTCATAGTCGGGACAAGAAACATTCAAATTCGCCAAAAGCCACACTACTTTGGAGTCATTCATAGACTACTTTACCAATTTTGGATGATTTTTGATAATTTTTGACCCCCTCCGAAAAGTAACGTAGCCCAAAATTCTCTTATAAAAAGGAAAATAGGGTGATTTTCAACCGAAATAGGGTAATGAAAGAAGAATAAAATCTTGTCAATAAAATTAATGTAAATACCATACTGCATTTACTATAAAACACTTGAAAATTCTAATATTTCAAGATTTTCTACCAAAAAGATGAATTACCAACCCAAATAGTCGATTTCAAATCTCCTCTTTAAATCAGAGCAATCTGTCCCTGTACTCCCGGTGCAGAGTCTCACAGTCGGGACAGGATCCAAACAAATTCGCCAAAACCACACTACTTTGGAGTCATCCACATACTACTTTACCGTTTTTGGATAATTTTTGAGAATTTCTATTCCCCCCCCCCCCCTTCAAAGTGAAGTAGCCCAAAATTCTCTCAAAACAGGGGAAATAGGGTGATTTTTAACAAAAAGTGGATAATAAAAGGGAATAAAATATTTTCAATAAAATCAATGTAAATACCATACTGCATTCAATATGAAACACTTTAGATTTCTAAAATTTCAAGGTTTCCTACCAAAAAGATGAATCTCCAACCAAAAAATTTGATTTGAAATCTCCTCTAACCTCACCAAATCAGAACAATCTGTCCCAGTACTCCCAGTGCAGTGTCTCACTCAGTACAGAAACTACAAAAATTCGCTAAAAAAACCACTTTACCACTCTAAAAACCACACTACTTTTAAGTCATCCATAGACTAGTTTACCAATTTTTTGCAATTTTTAACACCCACCCTCTTCCCTAAAAGTAGCATAGCCCAACATTCTCTCAAAACAGGTAAAATATGATGATTTTTGATAAAAATAGGATAATGATAAGGGAATAAAATTTTTTAAATAAAATTAATGTAAATACCACACTACATTCAATATGAAACACTTTAAATTTCTGATATTTGAAGATTTTCTACCAAAGAGATGAATTTTCAACTCAAAAAGTCGATTTCGAATTTCCTCTCCAAATCGGAGCAATCTGTCCCAGTACTCCCAGTACAGTGTCTCACAGTCGGGACAGGATCCACACAAATTTGCCAAAAGCCATACTACTTTGAAGTCATTCATGCACTACTTCACTAATTTTGGATGATTTTTGACAATCTCCCCCCCCCCCCTACCAAAAAATTACGTAGCTCAAAATTCTTAAAAACAGGGGACAGATAGCGACTTTACACAAAAGAAAGGATAATAATAGGGGAATAAAATATTTTAAATAAAATTTATGTAAATACCATACTGCATTTAATGTGAAACACTTTAGATTTCTGAAATTTTAAGATTTTCTAACGAAAAGATGAATTTCCAACCCAAAAAGTTGATTTCGCATCTCCTATAACCTCTCCAAATCAGAAAAATCTGTCCCAGTACTCCCAGTGCAGTGTCCCACTCAGTATAGAAACTTAAAAAAAATCGCCAAAAACCACACTACTTTGAAGTCATCCATAGTGATTGTCAAGAAAAATAGGGTAATGATAGGGGAATAAAAGCTTTTAAATAAAATTAATGAAAATACCACATAACATTCAGTATGAAACACTTTATATTTCTAATATTTCAAGATTTTCTACCAAAGAGATGAATTTTTAACCCGAAAGGTTAATTATTTACCAAAAAGATCAGTTTTTTAATTAAATAGTCGATTTCGAATCTCCTCTCCAAATCAGAGCAATCTGTCCCAGTACTTCCAGTGCAGTGTCTCACTGACAGGATAGGAACCACAAAAATGCGCCAGAAACCACACTACTTTAGAGTTATCCATAGACTACTTTACCAATTTTGGATAATTTTTGACAATTTTTATCCCCCACCCATCACCAAACAAAAAGTAACGTGGCTCAAAATTCTCTAAAAACAGTGGAAAGAGGGCGACTCTAAATAAAAATAGGATAATAATAGGAGAATAAATTATTTTATATAAAATTATTATAAATACCACACTGCATTCAATATGAAATAATTCGCGTTTGTTTCGTTTTTGTTGTTTTCTTTTTTCTCCATCCCCGCCCTAAGTTCATTTTGGAGACTAAAAGGTATTGCATTCGGATCCTCTCATGACTCTGGTATCTTTAACTAGATCCCTTAGTCTTTCATCCGCAATAACGAAGTCGATTATACTGCGATTATTTCCTTTACACGAGGTGTACGTGTGGATCATTTTATGTCGAAACCAAGCATTTGTAATGAATAGGTCCTTTTATAAGCATAAGCTAACTAACTTTTCCGCGTTGTATCTCCTAGCAAAATTAATTTTTCACCTTGATCGCAAGTATTAATTGTATCATTTAAAGTGTCCCAGAAGGCGGCTTTGACTTCTAATGAAATTGATCTATTTCCATTTCTCCTTACAGAATTACTTCCTGCTAGCCTATACAATACCAATGCTGTTGAACTTGTGCAATGTCAGCTTAAAGTGGTTACTGATATTTTCTACAAATCAGCTAAATTCGGTACTCAAAACCTGAAAGGAAAACAGACTCCAGCTTTTGTATTAGTACCAAAAACTGGCGATAAACAAATTCTTGCTGCAATAGACGAGGCAGATTATATTCTTCTTAAATTATATCTAGGACTTATCCAAGATAATATACCAATTATGTTAGGCGGTAGGGAAAAAGGTGATGAACGTTATATGCCAATTAATTAGTTAGTTTCTGCCCGATACGGCATACAATTTTACAACCAAATAAATTTATAATAAATCAAATTATGTGTTACAATGAAAAACAATTTCCGCGTGAATTAAAAAAATAAATGAATTCAATACATCAAAGAGGATAAATTACTATCTTTCAATGTCCTTAGCTGAATGTCAAGATTCCTTTATTTTCATTTCTCTTTTTTATTTTTATTTCATTTTCTTAAACAGTTGTGTCCACCTGATTAGAATCCAGATTGGTTGCTACATTGCGACAATATGAGTTTGAGTGGCTGCGTTTAGTTTATTTATCTATGAATAAATATTACGAATTTACTGCAGTGTTAATTTTGTAAATTAAAATTTCCAAATAAATAATTTATTTTATGATGAAATTTATTTTTAAATGCTTCTAAACGTCATTGGTAAAAGACTACATTTTCATTGTAAATGATTTTTTAATATGGAAGAATAATTTTATTTTTAGGAATATATCGACGTTATTAAAAAGTTTCAATAACCACATGTTATCTTTAAACTATTCTGCATACAAAGTTTTAAAGCATAACAAAATTCATGAACTTGTTTATTTAACAAAATATCCCATCTCTACCAGAGTTGTTAGTTGGTGCTATTTTTTGGTTATTTCTTTGGCCATTTTCTTGATTTTATCTTTTTTTTCTCATGCATATATATTTTTTTTTTGTAAATTTGCGGATTATATGCATGAAAATTGGAAAACAAAAAACAAATTTTAAACCACCTTTGTTCACGTGGACTTTATATGGATTACCCCTGCCCGGATTAAATAAATGTTAACTATCTTCACCGGAGACGTTTTCTTCGTATGTCCCTGATATACCTTTTCTGAAAACGTCCCAGTTGTGGTTAATTTATTTCTGCATGGCTAATTAATGTAATATTTTTTTCTTCATTAAATTCGCTTCTGTAATGGTGTTGACAAAATCTGGGGTTTTTAGTTTTATTATTTACACATTTTTTCAATTTTTTATAAACTATTAAGTCAGTTTTAAACTTTTTAAATTCATTTATTAAAGGTACTATTTGTGCTGTGATTAAAGTAAGCTGAAATAGATGGGCTGTAAACATATTTCTTATTTTTCTAGTTTTCATCAATAACTTCTAAATAGCGTATCCAGGATGCATGAATTAACCGATTTGAAGGTTGAAAATATTTTTCGCTCATTATTTCAATACAACTAGAAGTGCTTTTAAATCTTGTGCTCGATTTTCTGAAACTTCCAATAAACGAAAATATTTTTCTCATGACTTCACAAGTTAGAAAAAGTGAATAACTTAGAAGGCCGAGTGAGATAGCGACGAGTACATATATTTTATTATTTAACGTTATCATAAACTTTGACAAAATTTTGAAAACTTCAATTTGGGAGAATCTTTAAGAATATTTCTAAAAATTTCAAAGCCTTCCCCATAATTGTATGAAAATAATCTTGAAAATTTTTAAATAATTTAAAAACAAGTTGAGAAAAAAATTGATTCATTTTAGAAGATACTTAGAGGTGGTCACATTGAGTGAGACACTTAATTCTCAAATAACCGCTAGCAGACCACTATAACAAAGGGAGGGCTGTTTCTTGGTAGCTATGCGGGACGCAATTCATTCCAGTCCCGATTTCAAAACTGTACATCGGTCCGGGAGGGAGCTCGACCCAGGAGAGCCCGTTTATGAGGATCCTCATATTCATATACATACGCATGCAGGCCGAGGTTCTTTTGATCCTCATGTCTCACACGCTTAAGCCTCCCCACCAACTACAAGGTGTTACAGCCCCTAGGAGAGGAATGAAAAAAGTAACATAGAAAAGAAATTATTGAAGAAATAAAGAAAAAAACCAATCAGTTAAGAATCAAAGGAAAAAATTATTAAAGCAATAAAGGATCAAATAAATAAACGAAGGACACAGAAAAATAGAAACAAACAAGTAAAAGAAGCAAGAAGTGAAAAAGTAAACCAAAACTCGAAGAAAAAATCATATCAATGAAGAAGCAAAAAAATCAATAAAGGAACATTCATACTAAGAAGGCAAGCAACAAATAAACAAAGAAATTTAAAAAATTTATTAAATAAAGGAAGAGATGAAAAAAGAAACAAAGAAAAAACAATAAAATAAAGAAAGAAGTAAACAATAATTTGGTTTATTTTTCCAATTATTAAACAGCTAACAGCATTCCTAACGTAATTTTTGTGACCAAATGTACAGGCTCAGTTAAGGATATCCACACGAGGATGTTGAGGATCCTCGTAAGAATCTTTAAAACCCGTTTGCTTCCTGATGTTTTCCAAAAGCATCAAAGCATATACCCGCAATTTTTTGTATTCAATGACAATCAATAAATATCTTATACTAAAATTATGATCAATAAAAACAAGAGATTAGCTCATGAACTAGATATACAGCTTTTGCATGGCGTGCATTTTAACAACATCAATATTTTAGGAGATATCGAATAAAATCGATTTTTTGTGCATATAAATAATTATTTGAATATTCAAGAAACCCGCGAAATTTTATTTCAAATGAATGGAACCTATATGAGGGGTGCTTTTTCACTATATTTCACAATTGTGAATACTAAAATGAATTTCTTGTTTGCAGTTCTTTTTAAGATTGTAAACGAATAAAATCATGTGTTATTGGTTTAAAAAGTGATTCATGTCTTAGGTGTTTAAAAAATGATATCCATAATTTTACGCCATATTCGAAAAGTTTTCTTTAAAATATGAAGCTGCAAATATCTTCTGAAGAATAGCTAGTGTAAATAATTGGAGGCCTGATTCGAAATTAGCGGAAAAAATACTTACAACAGTAAGTGTTCTATTCGACAGATAAATGAGTAATATTTTGTTGACCAATTACTTGTAAAAAACCTTTACTATTTTATCATAAAGTAAACATTGATTTCTTTCGGTTTAACGTAATCATCTCTCCAGCTTGAAACCATGATAATGTTTGTAATTCCTTCCCAACTTGTCTCGTATAATTGCCTCTTACGCCACATTAATAAACATTCCACGTATTAAGAATTTAGAATAAAAAGGCAACTTTCCAGCTTGATAAAATATTCCTGGCTCTTCTTTGGTTGAATGTAAAAAAAAACCTATTGAATTATGGAGTGTGCGGTCTTTTTATTGGCTATCTGTGCCTTCAAAGTAAGTTGAACATTTTTTTTATCAATAAAAAATTATCACATTATATAATTATTAGAAAAATTTCATATTGAGCATGTCCACGTCATTTACCAAACCGCCACTTTTTATATATACACACTAGGGTGCCAATTTGAAATGCCATATTTTTTTGCATCAGGCCTTAGCCAATAAATTTGTACAGTTTGACAAAAAAAAGGCACGTATTTTCTTTTATATATATATATAAAATTTTCTTGAGCTCCCGTAAGACGTTCAAAGTTCTAGGTTCGGTAAATATTTTTTTAGCTTTAAAAGAAAAAACAAGTGGTAATTTTGTTGTTTTGAGAACAAATACTATAGTGTAAGACTTTATAAATTTATTAAATTGGTTCGCACTCTTTCAATTTAATTGAATAAAAGTCGAACTTTGTGAAAGAATTTGCTGGATAAGCAGTACGTAGATCCGGGAACTTTGTTTCAGGTGAAAAAGACTATGAACCTTCATTTTATAAGACACAAGATTTATTATATTCACAAATATGCCACAAAGGCGTACAAGCACTCGCGAAACGTTGATAAAAATGGAATACGATAATTATTATTATATATTAAGAATTAAAAAGTATTTGAGCTTTCAACCAAGTAGTTGAATTTTCAGCCCAAAAAATTTGTCCTTAAAAAAACAAATAATAATTTTTAAATAAAAAAAAATAATTATTGCATATTATTATACATTATAATTATTATTATTTATTAAGAATTAAAAAATTATTTGAGCTTCCAACCAAGAAGTTAAATTTTTAGCCCAAAAAATTTGTCCTTAAAAAAAAAGAATTTTTAAATAAAAAAAAGAATGATATATTATAATTATTATTATATATTAAGAATTAAAAAGTATTTGAGCTTTCAACCAAGTAGTTGAATTTTCAGCCCAAAAAATGTTTCCATAGAAAAAAAAAAATGTAATAAAAAAGAGACGAATTTTCAATCAACCTAAAAAAATAACCTAAAAAGATGAATTTTCAACGAAAAATGTAACAGCTGTTACTATCTGTTAATATGCTGTTAATATCAACTAGTTGATATTTCTACGGAAATGAATATTTATGTAAAATCAAAAACAGTTGTATTTAACCAACAAAGGCGGATTCCCAACCAAATACTTCAATCCTTAACTAAAACAGATGAATTTTAAACCAAACAGTTGGATTGTTGAACAAAAAATTGATTTTCTACCAAAAACAGACGAGTTTTCAACAAAATACATGAATTTTGTACTAAAAATGAGACATTTTCAACCAAAAACGAAATAGTTAAATTTTCAACTAAAAAAGAAACGAATTTTTACCAAAATAGTTGAATTTTCTACCATTTTCCACCCAAAAATACGAATTTTCTATAAAACAGTTTAATTTTTAAACAGAAAATATGAATTTTTATCAAAAAAGTTAATTTCCAAGCAAAAAGTCAAATTTTTAGTTAAAAAATTAGTTTTGAATCTCGAAAGATGAATTTTCAACAAAAAATGTAACAGTTGATATTTCAACTGAAAAAAATTAAGATCAAGAACAGTTGAATTTAGGCAATAAAGGCAGATTTTGAACAAAAGACTTGAATCCTCACCTAAAAATGATAAATTTTCAACCAAACAGTTGGATTGTTAAACAAAAAATTGATTTTCTATCAAAAAAGAAGAATTTTCAACAAAATACATGAATTTTCTACAAGATAGTTACATTTTCAACAAAAAGGATTATTTTTCTACTAAAAAAAAGATTATTTTTCAATAAAATGAATACATTTTCTAGCAAAAATTATAAATTTTCATTTAAATAACTTAATTTCCAACCAAAAACGAAACGAATATTCAACAAAATATTTGAATTTTCTAACAGATTGTTGAATTTTTGAGCCGAAAATACGAATTTTTTTATAAAACAGTTGAATTTTCAACATAAAAGTCAACTTTGAACCTGACAGTTGAATTCTCAACCGAATAGTTGAATTTGTATTCAAAAAAGTTAATTTTCAACCTCAAAAGATGAATTTCCAACAAAAAATGACAAAGTTGATATTTCAGCCAAAAAAGATTTTAATATAAAATCAAAAACAGTTAAATTTAACCAATAAAGACGACTTTTTAACAAGACTTCTTTTTTAACCAAACAGTTGCATTATTCTACCATAAAAGAAGAATTTTCAACAAAATACATCAATTTTCTACAACATAGTTACATTTTCAAAAAAAGGGATTATTTAAATAATATGATGTTAATGTTTTTTTTGTCTACATGGTCGATAATCAATATTTTGTGAATATTGATTATTGATTTTTAAAGTTGTGAAAAAAATCTCTCTAGCTCCGCTGGGATTTGAAAACCAGATCTTTGAGATTTCCGGTGTGATGCTTTAACCCATTAAGCTACGGAAAGATGAGAAAATTTTCCTCACAACTTCTGCCAGTTGAATGTCGACGTCATTCAATGTACTTGTAAGATTTCATACATGAGAGTTTCATTATTATTTGATGTTATAGTTTTTTTGAACAGTGAATAATGTAAATAATATGATGTTAATGTTTTTTGTGTACATGGCCGATAATCAATATTTTGTGAATATTGATTATTAATTTTTAAAGTTGTGAAAAAAATCTCTCTAACTCCGCTGGGATTTGAACACCAGATCTTTGAGATTTCCGGTCTGATGCTTTAACAAAATAAGCTGCGGAAAGGCCTGAAAATTTTCCTCACAACTTCTACAAGTTGAATGTTGACGTCATTCAATGTACTTGCAAGATTTCAAACATGAGAGTATTTTGAGAACAAACCGAAAACCTCTCTGCTATGTCATGCAGATTTTATAGACTGTAGAGCAGATAAGAGTTCATATTTACTTTTGTGCACTTGCTTGTATCATTACTTAATAGTGTGTTTTTTTATGTGCTTGTTTGGTCATTATGTAAGTCATTCCGGTAATAGGTCCAATTATTCAAATACAATGATAATAAACTGAATTTCATACAAATATTGTCGACATTTTCTTGAGGATATTTTTTAACTATAATTTTACAACATTTTTGATCTTTTTAAATGCTTACAATACTTATGGTGGCTTGTGATGAAGTAGTCAGATTTGATGTTTTTTAAGTATGCCTCCATACATTTTGACATATTTGAAATGTAACAGGGCTGGAAAAAATTTGATAAGGAATTTTTTTTAATGCATGATGCAATTTAAATTGTAATATAACGTCCCAAGGATTATAAGTACTGACTGAAAAAATATGTTGATATGTCTTCCCCCCGATTTGATATCAAGACCAAAGCCTTTTTAATTACAACGAATTTCGTGCAAAAAATGAATAGGTTTGAAAATATTTTTTTTTGCAATTTGCCTCTTCGTGGAGCATTACCCAAACACTCTGATGCAAAAAAAAAAACATTTTTTCAGGACAGTGGAATGTAAATAAGTTTATCTTTTCCAAAACTGATGAATGAGATGAAGAGATTAAAAAATTTCCAAAGCACTTACTAAATTTCCAAAACTAATGACTTTTAAATTAGCTTTGAAGTTAACAATCTGAAGTTATGAAATTCAGAAACTAATTGAAATACTGAAGAAAGCCGCAATGAAAAACAAGAAATTGTAATCGGTTCAAAAGAAAGAAAGTATCAATGTAACTAATTTTCAAAGGATTTGTGCACAAAACTTTACACCCTCTACTTTCTTTAGCCACGTTGGCATTATGATATTAATAAAACCTTTAGTATTAATTTCTCAAATTGTAAAATCAATAGCGTCTTTCTCTGTCTTTTCTTTATGCCGTGATTTAGTCAAGTGGAGTAAGTGATTGATTTCGTTCTATACTTTCAAACATAGTAAGCTACCGCAATCAGGTCGATAAAATTGATATTTGAGCTTGTTGCTTAGCAGAGCGAAGCAAAAAACACATCAAAGTTTCTCAGTTGAAAACCAGATACGAGAAGTTAGTGCTAAAATTCTTGACTCTTCAAAATGTTTAGCAATTTAATCATTTCTTGGTTTATTTGCCTTTCAATGTGTTTCTTTTCTGACTGCAAGAAAAACGCAAATCAACCGAATTGGTTAGAAGGTTTAGAACATTACGTAGAAGGAGATACCTCAACATACCAAATTCTGCTGATTATTATTGAAGCTTTATGTCCGAAGGAGGAACAAGTAGGGACCATTCTTCGACAAATCAAATCTATCAAACCAACTATCCACATTATTGTGCGCGATAGAACGATCGAGAAAGATATCAATAATTTAAAGCAGCTGATACCTTATGGTTCGCCAACAACGACATTTTTTATGATAATCGATTCCGTTCAGAACAACTTTAATATTTCAACAGAAATAATCAAGCTAACCAGCATCTAACTAAAAAGTCGGTCCCGACCAAAATGTGTAATTCTTCAATTCTCTGATGCACAAAGATTGCTGATTCCCATAAAAAAGAAATTTTTTTGAAATGCTTGGAACAATCAATTCCTGGATGTCAGTATTCTTGAAATCGTTTGAAAAACAGCCAAGGTGCTGTACTTCGATCCATTTACGAAGATGTATTTAACAAAAACATACTCATCAGGTACAGCACTACTTCCAGACAAACTTCGAAATATGAATCATTACCAACTGCCAGTCTACGTTTTGCACATTCCCCCGTATGTTTATATAAAATAAAATGCATCCAGTTATCCAGTTAACTATTATGGAAGTGATGTACTTTTGATAAACGCCTACGCGAAAAAGATGAACTTTATTGTTAAGTTTGAGGCAGGTGTCAACATAACTATGAAAATTACTTTTTCCTTCCGACAGTTAATTTTTAACAAAATGTAAATCGCTCTCGTCCGTACAAAATTGACTAAGGTTAGTGAATATTCGTATATGGAGAATTTAGTAACTGGATTAGGAAGTTTTAACGCTTTGACATCAAAAATGCAGAATCAGGTACATTTTGATGAATTGAGTTTCGTACATGCACTAGCCCGAATTGCAGCGTTTTCTGCCCCCCTATTATCTATTCTTTCTCTGCTCTTAGTTCCTGTCCCTTCCCCTTCTCTACTTACCCTCATTACCCTTCTATCCGTCGCCTCACTTTCCCTCACTATCCTCCTTCACTTCCAATCATTTCTTCTACCTTCCCTCACTTCCGCTTACTTCACTTTGTTTTCCTCTCCTACTTTTTCCTTATTTTCCTTCTATTATCACATCTTCTTTCTCTTGTCTCACTTCACTTCACTCTTTCTCACGCCTATTACTTCCCCTCCCCTAAATTCCCTCCCTTCTCCTCCCCTCGTTTGATCTCATGACTTATACTCCCCCTCATTTACTCATACTTCCCCTATGCTCATTTACCCTTTTCTAATTTTCCATCACTTCCCCTCTTCTAATTTCTCCCTTCCCTTACTTTTCCCCACTACCATCCATTACGTCCATTAATTTTGTCTACTTTCCTTAACCTTCGCTCACTTCCCTTAGCTTTCCTTACCTAATTTTCCCTACTTCCCCCACTCATATAACTTTTTCTTTTTCTCCCCTCATTTCACCTTACTTCCCCTTCTTCATTCACCCGCATCATCCTTTAACCTTCTCTCACTTCCACTGACTACCCTCCCTCACTTCCAATCATTTCTCATACTTTCCCTTACTTCCGCTCACTTTCCTTAATTCCTTCTCCCTCATTTTCCTACTTCACCTCTCCCTATTATCTATTCTTTCTCTGCCCTTATTTCCCGTCTCTTCCCCTTCTCTCCTCACCATAATTACCCTTCTAACCGTCCAATTACTTCCTCTCACTATCCTCCCTCACTTCCAATAATTTCTCCTACTTTCCTTCTCTTCTGCTCACTTCTCTTTATTTTCCTCCCCTACAAAAAGTAGAGGAAGACCCTACTTTCTCTTCCCTTATCACATCTTCTTTCTCGACCCCCATTTTACATTACTCCTCACGTCCATTACTTCTCCTCCCCTGATCACCCTTACTTCTCAACAACTCGTGTGAGGTCACGACCCATACTTCCCCTCTCATAATTTCCCATCACCCACCCTCTCCTCATTTCTCCTAATTTCTCCCTTCCCTCACTTTTTCTTACTACCATCCAATCTTTCCAATCAGTTTTTCTACTTTTCCCAACTTCCGATCACTTCCCTTAGTTTTACTCTCCTAATTTTTCTTCTTCCCTCACTCGTATTACCTCTTCATTCTCTCCCCCATCATTTCACATTACTTTCCCTTCTCTACTCACCCGTATTACCCTATTAACCTCCCCTCATTTTCTCTTACTACCGACCCTCACTTCCAATAGTTTCTCGTTCTTTCCTGTACCTCCAATCACTTTAGTTAGTTTTCCTCTCCTCATTTTTCTCACTTCCCCTCCCCTCATCATCTCTTTTCTTTTTCCCTTATTTCCCGCCCCTTCCCCTCATATATTCACCCTCATTACGCTTCTACACGTTCCCTCACTTTCCCTTAATATCCTCCTTTACTTTCACTGATTTCTCCTACTTTTCCTCACTTCTGCTTACTTCTCTTTGTTTTCCTCCCCTACAAAAAGTGAAGGAAAAGCCTACTTTCTATTCCCTCATCACAGCTTCATTCTCTCCCCTCATTTCACCACACTTCCTCTTCTCTACTAACCCGCATTATCCTATTAACCTCCCCTCATTTCCTGTAAATACCCTTCCTCACTTCCAATCATTTCTAATTGTTTCCTGTACTTCCCCTCACTTCCGTTAGTTTTTCTTCCCTCTTTTTCCTACTTTCCTTCCCCTCATCATCTTCTTTTTCCTCATCCTCATTTTCCGTCCTTCCCCCTTCTCTTCTTACCATAATTACCCTCCTAACCGTTTCCTCACTTTCCCTTTCTATCCTCCGTTACTTCTAATCATTTCTCTTACTTTCCCTCACTTCTGCTCAGTTCTCTTCGTTTTCGTCCTCTAATTTTTCTTCTTTTCCTTCCCTTATCACATCTTCTTTCTCTCCCCTCGTTTCACTATACTCCTCACGTCCATTACTTTTTCTTCCCCAAAATACCCTGACTTCTCCACCCCTCGTTTAAACGCACGACCCATACTTCCTCTTATTTACCAATATTTCCCGCATGCTCACTTCCCCTCTTAAACTTCCCATCATTCCCTCTCTCCTAATTTCTCCCAATTTCTCCCTTCCCTCACTTTTCCTCACTACCATCTATTACTTCCAATCATTTTTTCTACTTACCCTAAATTAAAAAGTATAATATTCACACGAAAGCGTGATAAATCGCTGCTAATAATTTTTACAAAAGCGAGCGAACACGATTTTATTGTTCGGCAATAGCGACGCCCTCAGTTTGCTATTTCCAACCCGCGGGTTAATAATAATCGTAAATCCGTGAATTCGTGATTAAGTGGTCAAAATGCATTTCTGTCTGTGCAAGGCCATGAAATGAACTCGTCGAATGGTTCATTCGATATTCATCGATGGTCTCGAATTAATTGACAGAAGCTCTCTCGAATCCTCGAGGATTCGATCGCGACTGAATTTTCAAGCCAAAAAGACGGAATATAAAAAAAAGAGTTGAATTTTTAACCAGAAAATATTATTTTTGGGAAAAAAAAACTCAATTTCCCACTAAATAGTTGAAAATTTATCAAGAAATAGTCAAACTTATTACCAAATACTTTAATTTTCAAAGAAAAGAGATAAGTTTATTTTTTTGAAAATTATTACCAAATAGTTTAAGTTTCAGCAGAAAAAAAAACAATTTTGCAGTAATATGATTAATTTTTCACATAAATAGAAGAATTTTCAACAGAAAGCATAGAATCCTAAAACGAATACATAATTTTTCAACAAAATTTTTGAATTTTGAAGCCAATACACGAACTATCAAAAAAGAGTTGAATATTTAACCCGCAAAAATGACTTCTTGAAAAAAAAGTTCATTTTAAACCAAATAGTTAATTTTTTCCAAGGAATAGTAAAATTTAATAACAAATAGTTTGATTTTTTCAACCAAAAAAGATCCATTTAATAAAAACAAACAAATATCTTTTAAAATTAATTTTTTTCACATTTAATACCAAATAGTTTAATTTTCAAACAAAAAGATCAATTGTTCAGCAAGAAGATTAATGTTTTACAGAGAAAAAAATCTTTAAAAAAACAAATAAATCTTGAACGAAATACATATTATTTTAACGAAATTGTTTAATTTTAAAGCCAAGAAGACAAATCATCCACATAACAGTTCGATTTTTAACCCAAAAAAATGATGTTTTGACAAAAAAGGTAATTTTCTTCCAAATACTTGAATTAAAATAAGATAGTAACATTTAATACCAAATTGTTTAATTTTCAACCAAAGAAGATAAGTTTAATCAAAAGAAAAAAAGAAGAAAAAACTTTTCAACTTTTTTTAATTTAATACCAAATAGTTTAATTTCCAACCAAAAAGTTCAAATTTTTAGCAAGAAGATGAATTTTTTACCGAAATAAAAGAATTTGCAATAAAATGCATAATTATTAAACAAACTACCTAATTTTTTCACAAAATTGTTGAATTTTGAAGCCACGTGGACGAACTATGAACAAAAAAGTCGAATTTTTCACAGGAAAAAATGATTCTTGAAAAAAAAGGGAATTTTTTGCCTAATAGTTAATTTTTTTCAAGAAATATTCAAATTCGAAGCCAATAGTTTAATTTTCAGCCAAAAAAAGATCAATTTAATAAAAAGAAACAAGTTTAAAAGGAAGGAAATTTTTTTTCAAATTTAATACCAAATAGTATAATTTTCAACCAAAAAGATAATTTTTTTAGCAAAAAGAATTATGTTTTACAGAAGTAGAACAATTTTTTACAAAATAAATAAATCTTAAACAATATACATATTATTTTGACAAAATTGTTGAAATTTAAGACCAAAAAGGCAAATTATTTACAAAACAGTTAGATTTTTAACACGAAAATATGTTTCCTCGTCTTAAAAATTAATTTTGTATTAAATTGATAACTTTTTGAACAAATTTTTTAATTTTTAAGAAAATAGTTTGATTTTCAAAAAAAAAAAATAATTTTCGGTAAGAAAATTAATGCTTTACCAAAATAGAAGAATTTTCAACAAAATGCACAAATCTTAAACAAAATACATAATTTTTCAATAAAATTGTTGAATTTTGAAGCCAAAAGTATGAAGTATCAACAAAAAAGTTGAACTATCAACAAGAGTTGAATTTTTAACCCGAAAAAATGATTTCTCGACAAAAAAAGTTTATTTTGTACTAAATAGTTAAATTTTTCAAAGAAATAGTAAAATGGAACACCAATCAGTTTAATTTTTAACCAAAAACATATCAATTTAATAACCAACCATTTCTTCTTTTTAATGAATACAATTTTTTATTTTTTTATTTAATACCAAATAGTTTAATTTTCAACCAAAAAGATCAATCTATCAGCAAGAAGATGGGGGATAGAAGTGTGTGGGATGAGGAAGGTAAAGAAAAGAAGTTGGGCGATCAAAAAAAGTGGAGGAAAATGAAAGGTTTGAAGAAGAGGCGGAGAACGATTGGACGAAAGAAGAGGTTGGCAAGTTAGCATATTATGAATTTTATAGGATGGGCTGAGAGGGAAGCTAGCACTGTAGAAAAATATGGCAGGTTAAGAGAAAAGAAAATAGGACATAACAGCGGAAGATTATTATTAGTTCTGGGTTGAGACCATAAGAGCCCCTGAAACTTGGCTAATCCCGTTGCGTCCCCTTGTGAGCCTCAACGTGACCTTGAAGCCGTCTCCATGGGGAGAGGTCCGCAGTTACGCCGTTGGCTGATATCTCTGACTAACTGATGCAGTAATTGCCTGTGAGTGTTAGACGTTTCCCCCCAATCGCAGGGCAGTCACGAAGGATGTGAGTAGCTGTCTCATTATGCTTTCCGCACAGCCAACTGTTGATTTCTTCAGTGACAGATTTACTGAAAATACCTACAACTGGCTCGATTCCAGTACAATTTAGACCTGCTGCTAATTTGGCTAGCTTATCCGATATCGCATTGCCCGTGAAACCGCTGTGTCCAGCGATACATAGCAGAGTAACTCGGTTTCCGTCGTTGACATATTTAGTGACTTAAAGCATTCCGATACTAATATGGACGTGTTCTTTGTTTCATTTCAAGGCCAACATAGCAGCCCTTCCGTCTGAGCAGATACGGATGTTTCTTTTGCTTTATACTCTCTTGCCTTGTAGGCGCATTGAAGTATGGCCATACTCTCAGATTGCAGAACTGTGGCGTAGGGCCCCATCTCGATTATGAAGCCCTTTTCATTTTTTCTACGATATAAACCGGCGCCTGCCTTCTCGTTCCTGGTGCCATCTGTAAACCAGTTGTCTCCATTACTGGGCAGGTGTGTGTCACCGTTAACCAATTTCTCCTTCGTGGATAGGCTAACGCAATGCTTCTTGTCGAAAAAATAGCGAGTGACCATTTTGTCCCTCGGCATGTTCAGGGTCGGCCTCCTCGCGATGTCGACTAGGATCTTCACTGCTGTCGAGATCCTTCTGTTACTTACCAAATTTAGTCAACAGCCACGTAAGTGTCTCCGGTTTCAGACCCCAGCTTTTCCCTATGGCTCTCCGACAGAGCCATCGAGTTGCTACCAACTTCTTTCACTCGTTTTCCAGGTGCTCGTTCCATAACAGCTTCTATCCAGAATGACTTCTAGATATTTAGCTCATTCTTTGATTTCCAGTTGTTGTCCTCCAAGTTTCAGTGTACTCGTGGTTCCTCATTTACACCTTCTGCTAAAAATAACAAATCTGTCTTACTCGTGTATACTAATAGTTTAGTTTTTTTGCACCATGAATCCACTATCACCAGAGCTTGCGGCGTTACTCCTAGAAGCACATCCAGATGCTGGCCGCGCACGATAACCAGTATATCGTCCGCATAGCCTATGACGTAGTGCCCCTGACTCGAGAGTAGATGAAGATGTTCATCCGCTACTAAACAACACAGCAAGGGCGATAAAACTCCTTCCTGCAGACATCCCGAGTCAACGGTTCCACATAAACTGGTATCACCCTTAGACGTAGTTAGATTCCTGTTGGCCAACATGTGGCACGTTCATTCCACGACTGCAATAGGCACACCGTGTGTGATCATGGCCGCCCTGATCACCTCTCCAGAGGTGTTATTTACGGCTCCTTCGATGTCGGTAAAGGTTTCAATCGCGAGGCCTTTCTTCTTCAGTTGTCTTGCAATTAGGTGTGACGAGCCCTATAGGTGGGTTGCTCCTTGTGAAGGGGCCTTCTTGACAAGACTTCAGACGTCAGACTAGCCCTAGCAAGTCTCACTAGAGACTCTATAATGATCTCGCCAGCCCTCTGTAAGAGGACTGGATATATGCCATCAGGGCCAGGAGACTTGTAAGGATTAAAGGAATTCGGGGCCCACCTGACACTAGCGGGGGTAACAATTTTGATGGTTTGCAGCCGTTTTGGGTTCAGTTGGGCCGCAGACGACTTTGTTTGCCTCTGAAATGTCGTCCTTTTTTCTCCAAACCTTGAAAAGCCCGGGAAATGTGCCTCGCCACAAATACAAAGACCCCTCTCCTGCAGAAGGAGGTCACGGATTTTGGCCATTGATCTAGGGACACTCTTTCAAGCGCCCTCCAGGTAGCCTCCTTGAAGATTATTCTAAAATTTAAAATTCAAGGATTTGAAAACATTAAAATTGAAAATCATAATTTATTATTTCAAAATAAAAAATTACATATTCAAAGCATTCAAAATAGGCAAAGTGAAAATCAATTTTTAAAAATTGTACACCCATACATACATAAGTTAAAAATGAAAAAGTTCAGTTTTGAACCCATATAATTATTTTAAATTTGCTTCACTAAATCATATTAAAAAATGCCAAAATAAAACATTCAAGTTTACCAATTTAGTACTGATGTATATTAGGAATTTAACGATTTCACTGTATAATAACTTCAAATATTGTATGCTTCCAAAAAAGCATAGTCTATGAAAAATACAAATATTTATTTCATGTATTTGAAAAATTAAACCATGAAAGAAATAGGCATTTAAAAACGAATTTATTGAATTTTTAAAATGTTTCAAATTGAAGATTATAAACTCAATCTTATCCGAATTAAATGTTTGTTCATGGAAGTGATAAACTTCTAAAATGTGATTGTCAGAAAAAAAACGTAAATTCACATCAGTTGGAATTAATATTCATGTAAATATTTTCAACTTAAGCTACATTACTTTTATATATATAATTGTTCGACATTACGCTGTTCGAAGAATAATAAAAAAAACATATCAATCTCAATCTTTAGATAAATTTAATGGTCTGCGTCTTCAAAGCCAGCAGGAATAAAACAGAATGAAAATATTAAGACGAGGATGGTCTCATCTGTGTGGATAATAAGTTATTGAATTCAAAAAATTATATTATTTAATTTATTATCACTGTTTCTTACCAAATTAAAATGGATTTATCATGCAAAAAAAATACGCAAATTACCGATCATTTTCCAATCATATATATTTCCACAATTTGAAAAAAAAATTTGATTATTTTGAAAACTTATAGAAAATATTAAACAAAAGATCAACATTCAATTGTAAATTGCATACAAATGTACAGTAAAGAATTTTTTTAAGCAAGTGGGTCTCTTCAGATAAAAACTGGAATTAATGTAAGATGAAACAAAATTTAAGTTCAACTTGTAGCTTATAATCTTGAAAAAAAGAAATAAAAATCTTAATTTATTTCGTATCCAATTACAAGGAAACGAATACATTCAAAAAATTGATACTTCAAATTGTCTTTTTAACCCTCAGAAAAGTCGATTAATTTATATAATGTCTAAATTAATTGTTATGCTCAAATATTACAACAAGTACACACCTCTAGCATATTTTTTGCAGAAAAAAGTGCTTGAACTTAAATTGTTGAGTAATTTTTTTAATAATAGCTATGTATAATATAGCTAGTAACTATAAATTTCAGTAGTATTTTTTCGCTTATGAATCCTAGGAGCATTAGTACAAAATTTTGAAATAATATAGTGGATCTTTTCTGGCGCTCATGTTTGAACACATTTTTTTCACAACAGGATTGTTTTTAAACTTTATTGGAACTTGAGTACAAACTAATGAATAAAAAAGAGAGAAACTATTCAAGTACTTTTGTCTTAAAAAAGTCCTGCTTAAACTTGAAGAATTCGAAGGGGTCTTAGTACATGTCCTATTTCATTCAATCCTATTTAATGATATTTGCAACATATGTCCTATGGCTAGTGGTGCACTAACTCGAGAAAAATGAAACTTTCATAATATTTTTATCTCTCGTTGGACATGTAAAAACTTTTAAGAAAAATTGACAATTCAGTGGGACTTTCATGGTCATCCTAATGGTTGTCTCAGACGGCCTTTTTTACTTCGGGATAGTCTTACAGTATTAACTTAAAATAATACTTCCTTGGCAATCTTCATTTGCCTAAATGTTTATAAATTTATGTTTTTTCCTCGCAATATGCTTTTTTATCATTTAAATTAAAAATGAAACCAAGCGAAGTCTTCGCAGAGCTGATAATGTCGGATCAACGTTTCTTCAATAATAAATGTACATTGAGATGATTCATTTTTTAAGGTTAGCTGTTTGGATCATATTCACAGTTTCACTATTGATATTGAAGTATTATATGAGAATCAAGAATAGTTAGACATTTTTCTTTATAAGATGATTAAATTAATGACTTCTGTTTTGTTTTAAAGGACTATAATTTAAAATACGTTACACATTTTTATTATAATAATTTCCATTGTTAATAATAGCAATAATAATTCCAAATGATTCTTCAATATAGTCAAAATATTTAACTTCACATTTCGTGTCATTTTTTAAGATGACAGTTGCTCCCAGTGGGACCCTGCGGTGGTTGTTAACCTTTAGTTTTTAATTATATATATATGCAAAATACTGTTCGCGTCATGGAAGTATCCAGTTTATACTTTTTTGAATAACAATAAAAATAATAACAATATTTATAAAATTTGTCCATATATGCTCTCTATATAGAGAACTCCACCTATATATGCAATAAAAAATGGGTGTAAAGTTGGTCGTGGAGTTGGGGATTACACACAATTAAACAAATCAGTGAACAGTAAATGAGTTTATTACAGACATATGTCCCGGCGGCGGTGGTGTCGAGTTGTGACGTATGGGGACCTAGTCACCGGCAAATCAGGATGTAGCTTGGTAGAAGCCAGAAGACGGTGGTCCGGCGTGCCGACCTGGCGTAACGACGTGTCGTGACGAGCGTGACGACGGTTGAGAGCACTGAAACGTGTGAGAACGTATAACTAATCTTAACTAGGACACAAGTCAGTTCAGAGTGAATAAATGCGCGCGAAAAGGTGAATCGGGAGCTTGGTGCTCGGGCATCGGACCCATCGGGGCATTTCGCCTGTTATGGGTCGCGGCTCGACAACACCTTCGTACAGGGCCGTGGCAGATTGGTTTTAAATGTGACAGCTCTGTTAATATACATATATTTTGTGACGGGGTGATTTGTACCCCGCACAAATACATCTAAAGACTATCCAATTCAGCTTTCAAAATCATTCTACTGGGGATATGAGTTTGGAATCACGAATCCAATCCACGGGCTGCCTGCAAACAGTACTATACTAGCCGAGAATCTATGAGTTCTACGGCTAGTATTGAAAAGAATTTTAGTCATTGTAGTAATTTCGGTTATTATATTAAAGGTCAAAGATTGCTAACGTTAATAAAAACTTAAAACTCTGGATAAGATATTAGTCTAGAATATGAGAGTTCGAAGGCTAATATCACATCACAACGTCATGACTCATTTTCAGTTATTATTAGTAAATGTCGTAAGCTCACCTTGCTTTTTATTAAAGTAAACCAGTTTTTAAAATGGAGGTAATGCATCACCTGTCGAAAATTAGGGAGGTCAGGTCATCTGAGCGGCAACACAAATCGTCAGACCACAGGGTTTCAATTACATGATTCGCCGTAATGATTCTAATTCTTTGGTATTTTGTTGATTTATCCCATATACAACTCGGGTGAAAAAGTGGATTAAACACCCCCCACACAACAATGACAACTGTCAGATCCTGGTGAGGTTGGCTGCATTGAATTTCTGCTGTCACCAGGGACTACGAAGAGGAGATTTTCCTAGCGCATGCGTAGTGTATGGGATTGCCACACGTGCAAAAGCGCTCGGAAAAACAGAAGCCAGCGACTATGGATATTGTGCGTACTGAACCAAGACAGCCCCACCCCTGGACGCTCGACTAGCGGCAGGCGACGAAGGCTTGGCAGTTGTCCTTTTCGTTCGACCGTCCTCTCACTCAGCAGTTCTATGCTCTAGACGCGAGTGGCGCTCCGACTCTTATGAGAGGGAGAACGGAGAAGCCACTCTACGAAATGTCAGTCGTGATTCTGAGCTCCGCGCGAACGCCTCGTAGCAAGCTAAAAATATAGAGAGAAATTGTAAAAGACCAAAGGACGGAATATTTTACAAAATGGAAAACCCGACGGGAGGATGCTCGATGGAAGGAAGACTCCTGACAGGTGGGTCCCTTTATTCATTAATCTTGTTCGGCTTGCTTAAATTCTTCAGTTTCAACGTCGTGCGCCGAACTGGTAGGCACACGCAGTTGAAGTTGCTTAGTTGCTGACCTCGGGCAAGGTCAAATTTTGTTGAGTCGCGCTCGTGATAATAAAAGAAAATTTGACTATATTTTACTGGGTCATCATGGGCACCCGCTAGAGCGGTATAACTCCATTGTTTGAATCGTAAATTACTAAAATGTTAAGTGCTCATTCCGGCCACTCTATATAACGAAAGTTTTGTCGCGGTCAAAATGGCGTGACTTGTCATGCGATGTAAATTGTCGAAGTTTCTTGACAATAACACTTGCTGAGTTTAGCGAAGACCCACTCATTGTAATCATTCGTTGTTTACTTATATTGAATCGAATTCTAACGTGATCTAATTATATTTAAAGTGCATAGCATAATGTGTGAATGAAGTTTTATTCTAACCATCTGCGATATTATATATATATTATATTACTTTAATATTAGAAAATATAGTTATAAACAATAATAAATCATTTTAACAACCAAATTTATTTATTTTTGTTGATTATCACCTCCTTCTAAGTGAAAAATTGAGAAAAAGTAAAAAATTTCAAAAACAGCGGCAACTGTTTAGAATTAATATAGGAAAAGATACTTATGAAGAATAATTATTCGTTCAAAGAATTGTTTATTTAAATTGCAATAATTATTACCCCGCTCTAAGTGAAGATTTGACAAAAACTGCAAATTCTACTATTTGGTTAAAAATGTAATTATTTTGTTGAAAATGCAATTATTTTGAAGAAAAAAAAATTTGAATAAAGATCCTTTCCTTTGGTTTGCAATTTACCTATTTGATTTCAAGAATATTAATGTTTTTCGTGAAGAAATTATCTTTGGATTAAATTTTGAACCATCTAGCTAAAAATTAGTTAATATTTTTACTTAAAAATGTAACTATTTCATTTCCTTTCAAATTTATATTTCAAATAGAAAATTTATCTTTTATACTTGAAAATTTAAACATTTGATTGAAAAATTATTCGTTTTCGTCGAAGATTCGTCTTTTTGGATTGAAAATTCTTCTGTTCTGGTACAAATTGAAACTTTTCGGGTTAGAAATTACAACTGTTCGGTTAAAAATTAATCAGGCTGGTGGTTCAACAGGTAGTACAAAATTTATGTATTTTGTTGAAAATGAATCCTTTCGGTTAGAAAATCAACATTTGTCCATAAAAATTATTCCGTTTTGGTAGAGGATTCAACCATTTGGTTGAAAAATGGTCTTTTTGGTTGAACTGTTCTGGTTAAAAATACGCTTTTTCTGTTGAAAACTAATTTTTTGAACTGAAAATTTGACGATTTCATTTTTGGTGAAAAAATATCTTTTTTAGTTAAAAGTTCAACTACTTGGTTTTAAATTCATCTTTGTTGAGTAAAAATTAATCTAATTGGTTGAGGATTCAGCTATTCTGTTGAAAATACTTTTTTCGTCTAATTCAACTGATTGAAAATTCATTTTTTAGTAAGAAATTCATCTTTTAGTAGGAAATTTATCTTTTAGTAGAAAATTCATCGCTTGTGGTAGAAAATTCATCTTTCTTGGTTGAAAAAAAAACTTTTCTGTTGGAAATTTAAACGTGTTCTAAAGAATTCCCCTTCTCGAATTGATAATTCAACTTTTTTCGGTTGAATTTTGAAGTTTTTTATTTGAAAATTCAATTATTTGGTTAGACATGAATCTTTATAGATCAAATATTTAACTATTTTGTTCAAAATTCCTATTTTTATATTGAAAATTTCTTTTTTATGGTAGAGTATTCATATTTTTTGGTTGAAAATTTATCTTTACCTTTTTCTTGAAAATCTAACAATTTGGAAGAAAGGTTAACCGATTTGTTGAAAATTCATTCTTTTATTTTTCATTTTCCTTTTTACGATTAGAACAAAAACTGCGCGTCTCTTCAAAAAGTGATTGCTAAGAAATATGTAGAGTATTTTTAAATGCACAATTTTTTTCTTATCATATTTTTTCGTGTCTTGTATAGTTTGACCGCAAAAAGGAAATCATGATTTTTCATTATTTTTTAGTGCGATCCAAATTGAAATTTTTGATTCTTCAAGCAATTTCAAAAAGTTCTCATGGCAATATTGAAGGATGTCAAAATAGCAATGTTTTGCTCTTCATGACCTTTTTGATATGGTGCGTGGTTTGGGTTAAAATTTTCATTTTCTTGTGTTTACTTTAATTTTGTAAATGCTATTACTGTGGTAATTTGTTTTTTTTTCAGCAAAAAAGGCTATAAGGATAAATTGTTCGCCATTTTGTGTAATACGAATGGTGGTGCATAGAATTTTCAAAGCTTCAAAAAAGTGGCCTCAAAAATTTGGAAAGTGCTCTAACTTTTTGCATTTTCATCCAAAATGTCTGCCTAACGAACACTACCTTCAGTTTAGGACACCTGAGAGTGTACTAAACGCTAATACAATCTATCAATTCTACCAACAAAAACGGGAGGGGGAAGGGGTATCAAATTTTACACAAATCTTGTACCTTCTATGATGAGAATGTAAAGAAGACAACACATACAAATATACATGAAATGTGTGTAGATAATTCTTAGTTTCGCCATTAAGATGCAGTTACTCAAGTACTATATTTACAAGTTGCAAAATATTGTTTTATTGTTTTATGAATGATGAAAATGTTTCATTGAAAAATTAATTTTTTAAATAAAAAATGTAATAATTCAATTTTTTGATGAAAACTTATCTCTTTTAGTTGTAAACTAAACTATTTGGTTGAAAAATCATCTTTCTGGTAGAAATGTATTATTTTATTAATTTTAAGTATTTTGTTGAAGATTCCCTTTTTTTTGTTGAAAAATTAATTTTTTAAATAAAAAATGTAATAATTCAATTTTTTGATGAAAACTTATCTCTTTTAGTTGTAAACCAAACTATTTGGTTGAAAAATCATATTTTTGGTAGAAATGTATTAATTTATTAATTTTACGTATTTTGTTGAAGATTCCTTTTTTTTTTTTGTTAAAAAATTAATCTCCTTATTTGAAAATTTATTTTTTTTATGAAAATTACCTATTTTGTTGAAGACTCTTTTTTTAAATAATTTTGTTAACCGATAATTTAATTATTCCATCCATTTTGGGTTCAAAATATATATTTTTCAGATAAAAATGTCCATATTTTGTTCAAAATTGAATTACGTAGTTGAAAATTAACTATTTTTGTTTACAAATTTATATTGTCGAGTTCAAAAATTTAACTGTGTAATAGAAAATTGGTCTCTTTTCAAAAAAATTCATCTTTTTGGTTAAAATTCGTGTTTTTTGTTAGAAAATTAAACTTCTTGGTGGAAAATAAATCTTTTTTGGTTGAAAATTCTACGACTTGGTTGAAAATTGAACTACTTTGTTAGAAATTTACTTTTTTTGTTGAAAATTAATTTTTTTCACTGAAAATTTAATTATTCCATTTTTGATTCAAAATTTATCTTTTCTAGTTGAAAAATTAAACTATTTGGTTGAAAATTAGTGTTTTTTGTTAGAAAATTAATATTCTTGGTTAAAAATTCAACTACTTGGTGGAAAATTGAACTTCTTTGTTAGAAATTAATTTCTTTGGTCGAAAACTCATCTCTTTGGTTGCAAATTTACCTATTTGTTACCTATTTTTGTTGAAATACTTTGCTAAAAATTCAATTTTTTAAATTGAAGATTGATTATTTTATTTTTAAATTCATCTCTTTTGGTAGAAAATTAAACTAATTGACCGAAAATTCGTGTTTTTTGTTAGAAAATTAATCTTAGTCAAAATAAACCTTGTTTTTTAATTCAATTAATTAATTGAAAGTTTAACTACTTTGTGAAAAATTTATTTTTGGTTGAAAATTGAATTATTTTTTGAAGATTACTTTTTTTGGGTTGAAAAATAATTGTCTTAACCGATAATAAAACTATTCCATTTTTGGTTCAAAATTGATATTTTTCACATGAAAATTTATATATTTTGTTCAAAATTAACATTTTTGATAGAAATTTATATTTTCGGGTTCAAAAATTTAACTGTGTTAGAGAAAATTGGTCTCTTTTCAAAAAAGTTTCAACTTTTTTGGTTAAAAACTAAATTGTTTGAAAATTTATCTTTTTCGGATGAAGTCAACTCTTTTTTATTTAAAATTAAAATCTTTTTTAGTTGAAATATTAACTAAGCATTACATATTTCGTTAAAAATTCAAAAATTTGGTTAAAATTATCTTTTTTGGTAAAATTTTGATTGGGGGCGCGAATGATGTTGCTAGTATTTCTAAAGTTCATAATAAACAAAAAAATAAGATACTTTAATGGTTAAAAATGCATAATTTTTAGTTTAAAATTCATGTAATTTGTTGCTAATTCTCCTTTTTAGTAGAAAATTATTCTTTATGATTGAAAACTCACTTTTTGGTGAAAAATTCAACTATTTGGATAAAAATTCATTTTATTAATTGAAAATTCAACTATTTTGTCGCAAATTGTTTTTTTTTTTGTTTGAAAATTAATTTATTTCAATTGTAAATTTAACTAATTCGTGTTTGGTTGAAAATTTATCTTTAGTTGAAAATTCAACTACTTAGTTGAAAATTGAACTATTTCGTTAAAAATGTACTTTTTTGGTTGAAAATTCATATATTTTATTTGAAAATCAATTATGTGGTTGAAAATTAACTTTTTTGTTTGAAAATTCATATTTTTGGGTTGAAACATTAAACTGTTTTGTAGAAAATTGGTCTCTTTTCGAAAAAATTTCACCTTTTTTTTGTTAAAAACGAAACTGGTTGAAAATTAATCTTTTTGCTTGAGGATTCAACTATTTTCTTGAAAATCTATTTGAAAAATTAAACTCTTTTATTTAAAATTAAAATATTTTTCAGTATATTCTACAAAATAGCTCAATTTTCGACCTTAAAATAGGAATTTCAATAGAAAAGGTTGGCTTTAACAAAATTCTTGAATCTTTTACAGAATAATTAAGTTTTTAATAAATAAAAATAAAAAAATTAACAAAAAAGTTTAATATTCTACAAAATAGATGAATTTTTGACACTAAAATATGAATTTTCAACAGAAAAGAATGGCTTTAACAAAATGGTTGAATTTTTAGTAAGATAGTTAATTTTTAACAAAATAAATAAATGTTCAACAAAAGAATTACATTTTTAACAAAATAATTAAATTTGTAATAAAACCATACAATTTTTAAGCAAAAAAGATGAATTCTCAAGGAAAAATAGTTGATTTTTCTTTCTGTGTTCTAATAATTCAGTTCGAATTTAACTATAACAATTTAAATATAAATATATACATGCGTTGCTTTGAGAACTGCACTTTGTTGAGATCCAAAGTTCGATAATGCCAACTCACAAATAGACACCTGGCCTGTTAATTTCTTTTATTCTTTCAAAATGCAAAAATAAAGTTACATAAATGAAAAGATTCGTAAAAATTCTTGACAAGATAAAACCTCCAATGCTACCAAGTTTCTGCTATACAGAAAAGATAAAATGCTTATCATTTTAGTATAAACACGTAAAACCAGTCTTTTTTATCATAAAAAAAAAAGAAAAAACGATCAATAGAAGATTGCGAGCCGCACAGAAAGGCACGTGAAAAGAAAACACAGGAAAGAAAGGGTTCGCAGAAAGTGACACCTCTAAAATCGAGGGAATCGTGGCTACGAGTAAGTGGATGATTAGGAATTATTTCCTCGAGTGCATTAACTCTGCCACGTGATTGCCATTAGCATGTGTGATACTTACTTGGGAGAAAGCCTTGTGAGGATGAGAGCGTTGATAAGGGTGCAGACTACTGGGTGGAAAACGTGAGTCCCGGAAACGGCAGTGACGACAAACAGTCCGTAGAGGGTGCTCGTCCATTGTTTGACGAACGGGTCCTTGATTTTTCGGTAATACTGTCCGAACCACGTCGACAGGAGCAGAATAAGCACATACACAATGTCCTCCCAAAGCATGGTTGCGCCAGTCTCACTTTCACACTTTATGAATGCGGCCTCTCCGACCGACCACACCGCGACCGACTGAACTCAACTCACCGCACCGAATCAACTGAATCTACTGAATCTTGAAAACACGAGCACCAGCGCGTCCCAGCCCAGCGCCAAGTCCGCGGCCGCCAAGTGCATTTCCGGAGCATCAAATTACACATTTCATTCCGTTTCATTCCTCCCCGCCCGTTTTCATGAGTCGACACATTTTTTGCTTTTAATTAGTCTCCATTATTCTCCTCGATTTATTCAGTCTCCAAAAACAAGGAAATGCGTTGCAGGGAACAATAATGTTGCGGCGTGTCGACAAAAATCGATATTGTGTCTGCGCTCGAGAAAAATGTGGTGCCAATGGGGTGCCAAATAATAATAATAATAATAATAATAATAATAATAGAAATAATCATAATGGTGATAATAATGTAGCGATGGGGTTATATAATAATGTGTAATGAGATATAAACTTGTGGGTTTTACATTTTTATGTCATGAAACGTGTGTGAAAACAATGAATGTAGAACCCAAATTCACCCCTTGTAAATTCAGCCCTGAATATGCACTAAAAGAGAAAAGTAGAAATATTCGAATCACGGGTTGATTAACAATTTTAAAACAAAAACGGATTAGTAAAATATCAGTTATAAAATGAATTGTCAATGAAAACCATTAATTTTCTATAAAAAAGACGAATTTTTAACAAAATATATGAATTTTTTACCAGAAAGATAAATTTTCAACCAAAAAAATGTATTTTTTACGAAAAAGATACATTTTTAATGAAATAGATGATTTTCCAAACAAAAAAAAATTAATTTTCTTCCACAATCAGGAATCTTCAACCAAAAAGATGAATTTTTAATCAAATAGATTATTTTCCAACCAAAGAGATAAATTTTCAAACTAAAAGATGAATTTTTTAAATAAAAGATAAATTTTTAACCAAATAGATGACTTTTCAACTAAATAGATTAAATGTCAACCAAAAAGATGAATTTTTAATCAAATAGATTATTTTCCAACCAAAGAGATGAATTTTCAAACTAAAAGATGAATTTTTCAAATAAAAGATAAATTTTTAACCAAATAGATGACGGAGTGAACGTCATGGAAATGTAACGTGGATATAAATTATCTTTATCTTCAAAAGGAAGTTGCATCGCTAGACACAAGAGTCTCCCTTCTGCTAAGTACGATATTTCTAACTTTTTCTTCGAGGCTAAAATGATCAAGTACACCGAACATCCTCTGTCTGCGTCACATATTTGGTTTCAATGAAAGAAGGGTCTTTAGCAGAGACCCGAAAAATACCAGATTGGGGCGGATCTCTTCATCACTATTTATAATACTGCCCGAACTGTTTGAAATTCAAGATTCCCGCACGGCCGACTGCGCAGTAGACTTGGGATTTATAGGTGAGCCATACAGACATTTTGCACTTCCAGATGCGCAGGAGACTTATGTGACATTGGTGGTTGCGCACCAGAGTTATGTCATACTTCAAGCTGCATAGTTGACTTTTCCGTCATTTGTGATTATGCACTCGAGTTGTGTCTCACTTCCGGCTGCATCGTAGACCTCTTTAGCATTTCTAGTTGCGCACTTGTGCTGTATCGTATTTCCGGCTGCGCAGTACACTTTGTGGCATTTGTGGTTGATCACAAGTTTTATTTTGCACGTCCGTTACTTGTCAACAAAATTAAAAAGTTGTGAGGATACTGAGGGGCTTTATTTTTTATTAGATAATATATCAAGTTACCCATTATAAATTGCTGAAGGATTTGGAAAGTTTTTCTAGATATTTCACAGATCAACTCCTTTCAAAAGACAATATAGATTAATTTAGGAATTTCAAAAACCCTATTGTGGTTGAAAAGGCAAGTGTTTGCTTAAAAATAAATTTAGCGTTGTACATAACTATCCTATTTTCACAAAAATTCGTCCCTTTCGGCTCAATTCAGATGTTTATGATTGACAATTCAAAACTTTTCAGTAGGATTGTCAACTATTACATTTTTTTTAAATTCCATTTGTTTTGATTGAAAATTCAACTATTAGATGAGAAGTTAAATCACTTCGTTAATGCATGAGAAGCAGTAAGATTTTAACCAAACCCCAAACCCCCTATTCGTTTAAAGTTATTTTTGGATGATCCATAAATAAATACATTTAAAAAAATGTAATCTGAAAAAATCAATTAGACTAGGTTTCGTCTGGTCTAATCAAACCAATGTTTATTATAAAAATTAAAAAAGTTTATTATAATTATATGAAAAACCAATGGTAATTTTTCTAATGATTTTTATTTGTTTGAACAATGTTTTCCTTTCACAGTAATGTAAGGATATTTTTTTATTGTTAAAATTTTTCTAAGTCTTCAAACAATCATTATATGTTCGAACAATTTGTTTATGCAAATCGTGTGAAGTTTACATCTTTCGGGATAAATGTTATAAATTTCATAAATACTAAGAATAGAACTTCTTGTTTAACATATTTGGTAATTTTTTAAACAATTTTTATTAGTTTAAACAATTGTTATCTTCCGCATAAATGTAAAGATATTATTTTATTAAAAAAATTTTGTAAGTGTTCTATCAATAATTATTTGTTTGAACAATTAGTTTCATTATGCAAATCGTGTGAAGTTTTTATCTTTCGGGATAAATGTTATAAATTTCATGAATACTAACAGTAGAACATCTTGTTCAACATATTTGGTCATTTTGTGAACAATTTTTATTTTTCAACTATTTTTTCCAGAAATAAAAATTGTTCACAAAATTACCAAATATGTTAAACAAGAAGCTCTACTGTTAGTATTAATGCAATCTTTAACATTTATCTTGAAAGATGAAAACCTTACACGATTTGCAGAGGGAACAAATTGTCTAAACAAATAATGATTGTTTGAACACTTGAAAGAATTTTTTAAATTAAATAATATCTTTACATTATTTTGGAAGGAAGTCATTGATTGAAACTCATTAGGATCAAAATCATTCGGACGCTTGTAATTCAGATATTAATAATTTTTATTGGCCGGTTAACTTTGGAGATGAATCCGCTGAATCGAGAAGATTCTGTTGAGCTAGAGTTTAGCTCAAAATCTCTACCCAGAGACGAGATAATTAGTTTTTACATTTTCAGCTGTACAAATTAAAATAGTAATTAAATTGAAGTAAAACAGATTGCTATGTGTTAAGTACATGTTACTGAATGCTCATGAATTTTTTCGAATTTCTGATACCAATTTTTGAACTTGTGGAGGCCTTCAAAGTCGACGCAGTGAAAGTTGAGGGTCATTTCTCCTGTTATTTAATTCTGAGTACTCAAAAATAAAAAATTAAAATCGGGTAAAAAGTGCAACCTCTGGACGAATTTGACAGCGAAAGTTTCAATTTTTCGCCATATTCATTAACACAGCAATT
Source organism: Andricus grossulariae (assembly GCA_011634705.1). Classification (NCBI taxonomy): domain Eukaryota; kingdom Metazoa; phylum Arthropoda; class Insecta; order Hymenoptera; family Cynipidae; genus Andricus; species Andricus grossulariae. Next base: position 114,734,256 of record JAABKJ010075445.1, on the reverse strand, counting down.
TGTTTAAACAAAAAATGATCAATCTTTTTCCTCAGGTTTGTAAGAAATTTAATGCTGAGTATTTAAAAAAAAAAATTAAAATTGGGTAAAAAGTGCGAACTCTGGACGAATTTGACAGCGTAATTTTCAATTTTTAGCCATATTTATTAACACAGCAATTTTTTTACAGAAAAAATAAGACATCGCTTTCCTTACGTTTGTCGGGAATTTGATTCTGAGTATTCAAAAAGAAATTATTTAATTCGGGTAAAAAGTGCGACCTCTGGACGAATTTGAGAGCAAAATTTTAAATTTTTCGCAATATTTATTGACACAGTAGCATGTTTAAACCAAAAATAAGACATAGCTTTCCTAACGTTTGTCGGAAATTTAATTCTAAGTATTCAAAAAGAAAAAATTAAAATCGGGTAAAAAGTGCGACCTCTGCACGAATTTGACAGCGAAAGTTTCAATTTTTCGCCATATTTATTAAAGCAGCAATTTTTTTGAACAGAATATGATAAATCTTTTTCCTTATGTTTGTAAGGAATTTAATGCTGAGTATTTAAACATAAAAAAATTAAAATTGCGTGAAGAGTGCGACCTCTGGATGAATTTGACAGCGTAATTTTCAATGTTTCGCCATATTTATTAACACAGCAATTTTTTTACACAAAAAATGAGACATCGCTTTTCTTACGTTTGTAGGGAATTTAATGCTGAGTATTCAAGAAGAAAAAATTGAAATCGGGTAAAAAGTGCGACCTCTGGACGAATTTAACTGTGTAATTTCCAATGTTTCGCCATATTTGTCACCACAGCAATTTGTTCAAACAAAAAATAATAAATCGTTTTCCTTACGCTTGTCGGGAATTTAATGCCGAGTATTTAAAAAGAAAAAAACTTAAAATTTGGTAAAAAGTGCGACCTCTGGACGAATTTGACAGCGAAATTTCCAAATATTCGTTATATTTATTAACACAGCAATTTGTTCAAACAAAAAATAAAACATCGTTTTCCTTAAGTTTGTCGGGAATTTAATGCTAAGCATTTAAAAAGAAAAAAATTAAAATCGGTTAAAAAGTGCGACCTCTGGACGAATTTGACAGCGAAAATACATTGATGTACCCCCCTCGGGGCGTGGGGGGGGGGGATAGACTAAATTTTGTAACGTAGTTTATGAACGACCCCTAAAATCCTTTTCGTCCAGCAAGTGAAGTACTCAAGCTTATCTGAAAAAATAATGGAATCCAGGTGATAAAGGTACGAGTTTGTGGACGCGTCTTTAAAATATTCAAGGATCATTTTGCATGAGAGTAGCAGGCATGACGTATCACGTAAAAGCACGAATACCAGTAAGATTAAGCGAATATAATTTGATGTACGATCCCGAAGGCGACGAAACCTCGCCTCCTCGTACATGGTTTCTGTCTTAAAGTCGTAAATGATTCAATGCTTTAAACCGAATGGAAACTAGCTATTACGATTTTCCTCCTTCCTTTTCTCTCCTCCATGCCACACCTCACAATTCTAAACGCTTCTTCATATCAGATTCCGCCTCATTTCATCAACCACCCTCGCACATTCAGGATGGTCGCAAAACTTCATTTTAAATTATTCATTTATACTTACCCCCCCCCCCCCCCCGCGGGGGGTCCAGAAATTGATTTTCGCGGTCAAATTCGTCCAGAGGTCGCACTTTTTACCAGATGTTAAGTTTTTCCTTTTTTAAATAATCAGCATTAAATTCCCGACAAAGATAAGAAAAGCGCTTTCTTTTTTTTCAATTCTACAATTCAATCGAAAATGGATTTTCGAGGTCAAATTCGTCCAGAGGTCGCACTTTTTACCCGATGTTGAGTTTTTTTCTTTATAAATACTTAGCTTTAAATTCCCGACAAACATAATGTGAGCGATTTCTTATTTTTTGTTTACAACGAATTCTACAATATTTCTACAATTCTACCAGAAATGGATTTTCGCGGTCAAATTCGTCCAGAGGTCGCACTTTTTACCAGATGTTAAGTTTTTCCTTTTTTAAATACTCAGAATTAAATTCCCGACAAAGATAAGAAAAGCGCTTTCTTTTTTTTCAATTCTACAATTCAATCGAAAATGGATTTTCGATCAGGCCACATGAATCTCTTCGAAACTAAATGCTTAATTTTTTCAAAAAAATAAATCCAAAATCGGTCAAGAATTGCCTTCCACAAGTTATTTTGAAACTCGTTTTTTCATTTCATCAAAAATTATTTCAAGGATAATTTTGAGAAATCTGGCCAAATTTTAGATTCCGAAGTTTCCCAAATGATATAAAATATTGTACCAATGAATTAAAGCTACTGCAGTGGATTTGAGTGAAATATACTCAAAAATTTTCCATAAAATTTCCTATACATTTGAACATTATTTGATTTTTAACTTTTTAAGTCAAATAACATATCGTTGGAATCGTTATAACTTGTAGATTTCGAATCATTTATTTGTAAATTACCAAAAACTAGATTAAAAAAATTTTATACTCGACATTTTAGTGCTCTGCCCATTCAGTTAAAGGTCCCTAAAGTACCCTATTTGCAAGATTTGGCCCCTATGGTACCCTATTTACAGCCCATAATGGAATTAAAAAAAAAAAGTTTATGAAAAGATCAAAGCTCAAATCACTTCTTAGTCACTTTTTTCAATGAAAAGATTACATTAGTCACTTTTCTTTCAATAAATTAACTCATGGGTTAATCACTAATCAATTAAGGAATTATCTTGAATTCTTTTGAAATATTTCAGATTTTTTAAAATTCCGAGAAATTTTTGATAGATTTTAATCATTTGAAGAGATTTTAAAGATTTCAGGTTATCTTTAAAACGTTGAAGGCATATCAGCAGTCTTTAGTTTGAAATATTTTAGGGAATTTTTAAAGATACCAAGGAATCATTAATTAATTTCATTAATTTGAAGGGATTTCAAAGCGTTTAAAATATATTAGGATAAAGAATTTTCTAGAGTTTCGGGAGTGGCACAATTTTATAGGACCCATAAGGTTTTATGATAGTTTAAAAGATTTCACAAGATTTTATAAGAATTACCGAGGATTTTAAGGGATTTTAATGCTCTCAATATATTTTAATACATTTTCCAGGAAATATGATAGAATTTTACTAGATTTATTAATACTTTAGTGGATTTTAAAGGTTTCAAAGGTTTTAAGAGTTTTTAAATTAGTCTTTGGAATTCACCCTGACTTTTTATTAACTTATCCTAAATTCTTTTGATTTTTTTATTAATTCTTCGGTATTTTCAAGAGCTTTAAAAAATGGCAAGGAATTGCAAAAGATTTTGAAGGATTTAAAATATTTTAGGACATTTAAAAATATTCCCAGGAATTGTTTATTTATTTCAATACTTCAAAGGGATTTCAAAGATTTAAACAATTTTCACTTTTTTGGTTAGAATTAGTAGGGTTTCGAAGATTTAAAGAGATTTTAAAATATTTTTTGCAATTCATTTGGAACTCGCCCTGAATTCGTATTAATTGATCCTAAATTCTTTTGAATTCTTCTAAATACTATTAAATTCAATGGATTTTTAACAAGTTTTTGTTAAATTCATCTTAAAGTCTTTAAAATTCACCTTAAATTCTTAGGCATTTCATCAAATTCTTTTGAATTATCTTTAATTTATCTAAACTCATTTCAAACTTACTGAATTCAATGAATTTTTTCATATTTTGGAATTGTTTCAAGTTCACTTGATTTTTTTGTAATTCAGCTTGATTTTTTATAAATTTCATCGAATTCTTCTCATATCCCTTAAATTCCTCTAAATTCACTCAAATTTTACTGAAATCAATGACATTTTTTCGATTTCTAAAATTATTTCCAATTCATTTTAATTCTGGTATGGTTATAAATTAGTAGGGTTTAAAAGATTCGAACAGATTTGAAATTATTTTTTGGAATTCACCCTGAATTCTTTTAAATTCTTTGGAATTCTTTTGAATTTTATTATTATACTTTGAATTCTTTTAAGTTTACTTAATTCAATGGATTTTTTTGAATTTTGAAAAGTTTTTATTTGATCCTGAAGTCTTTCAACCTCACATTGAATTCTTGGGCATTTCATCAAATTCTTTTCAATTCTCTTGAATTTTTCGAAGCTCATTTCAAAGCTACTGCATTCAATGAAGTTTTTATATATATATTTTTTTAATTTATTTGAATTATTTTTTAAATTCACCTGTAATTTTTATGAATTTTATCGAATTCTTCTCGTTTCCCTTAAATTCCTCTAAATTCACTCAAATTTTACTGAAATCAATGACATTTTTTCGATTTCTAAAATTATTTCCAATCCCAAGCATTTTCAAGATTTCAAATATTTCTCAAAGATTTCAGATAGATTTTAAAGATTTCACAAAGATTTCAATGATTTCCCAAAGGTTTCAGATATTTCGCAAAGATTTCAGATATATTCCAAGGACTTCTGATATTTCACAAAGATTTTAATGATTTCTCAAAGATTAAAAAAATTTCACAAAGATTTGAAATATTTCACAATGATTTGAGATATATTTCAAAGATTTTACCAAGATTTCAGTTATATCCCAAGCATTTTCAAGATTTCAAATATTTCTCAAAGATTTCAGATAGATTTTAAAGATTTCACAAAGATTTCAATGTTTTCCCAAAGGTTTCAGATATTTCGCAAAGATTTCAGATATATTCCAAGGACTTCTGATATTTCATAAAGATTTTAATGATTTCTCAAAGATTTAAAAAATTTCACAAAGATTCCCCAAAAATTTTAAGGATTTCACCAAGATTTCTAAAATTTGCAAAGATTTCAGATTTATTTCAAAGATTTCTATTATTTCACGAAGGTGTCAATGATTTCTTCAAGGTTTAAAAGATTTCACAAAGATTTCAGATATATTTTAAAAATTTCACAAAGACCTCTATTATTTCACAAAGATTTCAGATGGATTTCAAAGATTGAACAAAGATTCCAATGATTTCACAAAGATTTCAAAGTCAAATCTTTGTGAAATCTTTGGGAAATCATTGAAATATTTATCTCTTTGTAATCTATTTGAAATCTTTGTGAAATAATTGAAATCTTTCTGAAATCAGTAAAAATTTTTTAATCTTTTCAAAATCTTTGAAATCTTTGCGAAATCATTAAAATCTTTTCTGCAATCTGTGAAATTAATCTGGAAACTTTGCAAACTATTTGAAATTTTGTTCAATCTTTGAAATCTATCTGAAATCATTGTGCAATAATAGAAATCTTTGTAAAATATTAGAAGTGTCTGTGAAATCTTTTAAATCTATCCGAAATCCTTGCAATTTCGTCAAATCTTTGAAAAATAGTTGGAAATTTTTAAAAAATATTTTTGAAATATTCGTTAATATTTGTGGAATTATTGAAGTTTGCGTGAAATATTTGAGAAATGTAAATAAATGAGATATAAAGTCTTTGTGAAGTATTTTAAATATATCGGAAATCTTTGAAGTATTTGTGAAATCATTTAAATCTTTTTTCAATCTTTGAAATCCATCTGAAAGCTTTGTGAAATAAGAGAAGTCTTTGTGAATTCTTTAAAATCTATCTGAAATCTTTGTGAAATCTTTGAGAAATCATTGAAATCTTTGTGAAGTAAAAGAAGCCTTTGCAAAATATTTGACATATATCTGAAATCTTCGCGAAATATTTAAAATCTTTGTGAAATCCTTGAAATCTTTGTGAAATCTTTGTAAATTCTCTAAAAATCCTTGCGAAATATTTGAAAATTTTTTGAAATTATTCAAATCTTTTTTTTTTTGTAATCTTTGAAATCCATACAGATTTAAAATATTGTACAAAGTAAGAAAGAATTGAAAGCTTTCCTGTTCCGACGATCCGATGCGATGAAATTCATCATTCGATTCCAGAGAGAATCAAATCAATACCCATACTTTTAGCATTTTTTTCTGCTGAGATTTTCATTATAATCTGTACGAAATCAAGGTATCTAAGCATTTTGTACATAAAGGCCTCCATCTTATTATTATTTAATAATCAGTCAATAGAAATATTTTACAAATAAATAGTTAAACTTTAAACTTGACATGCGAGAATTGACGGCCAAGCTCGTCCTAGGGGAAGTATGATGACTCATAGCTAAACCGCAGTTTATGGGCGGTGAGGTGAAAATATATGATTCACACTCGCCACCTGGTTGTAAAGTTCGTCCTCTCATTGTTTTGAAGAGGTGGTGAAAGAGAGAGACTGTTATGGGCGGTATACCGCGAATCGTCGTCGCGGATCCACTGAAACGTAAGATTAACGGTTAGTTCATTTGATTTTATAATCCCATCCCCTCACGTCTACTCTTCATTCAACGAGATACAAATCCACCTTTCAGGTTTATGGAGTCTCACCTGGGATTCATAATCTAGAATTTAGCGAAATCCACCTCAGCTCAAATAAAATCCTTTTATTCGAAGTTGAATTAAGAATTTTTAGAAATCTGTATTGTCATCGGAGAAGGCAACTCAGGTAATTCAGGTAATTTCACAAAGATTCGATATATTATATATATATATATATATATATATATATATATACGTATATATACGTATATATATTGGAAAAATGTATGTATGCAAAGTTTCACTTTAGATGTGTGGAGATGTGTCGAAGCTAAAAAACAAGATATTACCCGGATATACATACGGAAGATCATAGCAAGTCAAATAAGGGGCCATTTAAAAAATACGCAACGCTTTTAGGAGGGGGGGGGGAATACACCTCGAGCGTTGCGTCAGTGTTAAACTTTCACACACCTACCATAGAAAAAGCGTCACATGATTGTCGTTGGGGGGGGGGGGGTAAACCCAGGCTAAAACGTTACGTATTTTTTGAACGGCCCCCAACAGCTCACCAAAGGTATGTGCAATTGTGTATGTATTGTGTGTATATATATAACAGGAACGACCTTTATAGAATTTCAGTTGTTGACAACATTCTGAAGAAAGCTTTCTATTTTTTATAACGATGAAGATTACTGGTGCTTTCCTGTTTTCCTTTGTGGTTTCCCTTTATTATTTCGGTAAGAGGTATTTATTATTTATTTTATGTTTTTTATTTTATTTTTTTCATTATTCTGTATTATTTTTTATTATTAACAATATTTAGGACATTTATTACTTTTTTAAATATCTGCTTCTTATTTTAGTCTAATTTTATGTTATTATTCATTTTTATTAATGTATTAAGTTAAGGCCATGTAGCACTTTGACGATTTTTACTTTATGGGCATTTTTTTCAAATAACTATAACAAAAAGAAAGTGCTAAATTCCGTAAATGAAATCTATCCGCTTAAACTTAATTATTTTCACTGATCTCATGTCTATAGAGAAGATTATCAACATTTTTTAACTTTTTCACGACTTTGAAAGGTTTCAAGAAAATAAAACAATTTCTTAAGATTCACGGTACAATTGCCAATCATTCTTTCATATTAATTTTAGGAGAATTATTTGAAAGACTTGAAAACATTTCAAATAATTTTCAAAATTATAATTAAAGAATCCGATTTTAAAATTTAGAAGTCACAAATATCTTTTAAACTGACTCGCATTTTTTCTAAAACTTTGTAAAATCCTGTAAAATATAAAAACCATGTTCAAAATTTTTCATTTGAAATCATTTTTGAAGGCTCTAAACTTATAAATCCCAATTGCGTTTCACAGAATTAGTTTCATCAGTCAAACGTCCTCGGGATGCTGAAACTAATTTGAATAATCCTGCACGAGAGAGTGTTCGTGAGTTGCATCGACAAAGCCCACAATTCGATCCAAATATTTCGCCAAATTTCCAAATTAATCGTCTCTATCATCAGTATCATCAAAATCTTCAAAATCATGAAAATCAACATAATTCTGCTGGTTCCCCATTAAAAGAATCCCCTGAGGAGTCAGTAGGCAGCAATACATATCCTGCTCCTATTCGTTTGCACCGTGTTTATCGACCAACTCCAGTGAAACTAAGTTCAGGATACAAATTCCCTGGCACAACTGGACCTTGAAGTCTTCAAAAAGTGCGAAGTGGAGGCGAACGCAAACAAAATGTGATACAAACATTTCTATTTTGTAACCTATCGTAAATTATATAATATTTCATGTAATATATACACCATTTACTACAAAAGTCGTATATTTAATTTGATTGAATTAGTCTTTAAAATAATTAAAGATAACCCTTCTGTTTGTTAATTTCAAGCTTAATGGAAGTAATGGTATACAACTCTGCTGTTTCCAATACAAATGTTTGCAAAGTGTGTCACAATTGGAAAACAAGATCTTACCTTGACATACATGGAAAAAATAAGTTTGGGTATATTACAAGGTTTAAACAAAACTTCGTAATAAGCGATATTCAAGATTTTTAGATAGTTTTGGCCTATCCTGTAGTCTTAGATAATCAAGCAATGTTTCGAGAATTTATTTTTGCCGTGTATATACCAAAGCTCATAGCAAGTCAAATCAAAGCGTGTGTAAGATAATTGAGACACAAGATATTTCGAGATGATTTGATTCATTTCAACTCAATGATCAAATTCTTAACATCTACGAAATATTAGCACGTAATCAGCCGACTATCCGAATCGGTTTGTCTCTAAACCACCATCAAGAAACTGAACTTTCTTCTTGTTGTTCTTTGGTTCCCGCTGAGGGGAGAATATAGCCTTAGGTCTGGAGCGTACTCCGTTGCTGTAAAAAGCGTCGACCTATCTGGCCACGTCTAGTAGGCTTTACTCAAGTGCGAAAAAACCATGGAAAAAGCAGTGATCCGTAGGAAGGAATAAGGAATATGGACCTCGACCCACTTCTAAATAGAACTGAATCATTATCTTCTACGGCGACATGTGTCAGGTCAATCAATTAGTTGTGGCCAATAAAACACATCTTCGAAAATCGGAACCCACGTGCCTCTGCTCCAAGACCCTTTGTAGGTTATCAGTTCAAAAAATGCAACAATTTGAAAATATTTCAATAAATTCATATTCAAAGCTTCAGAATTTGGACAAATTAATAATATGAAAACTTTAAAATTATATTATTTCCAATTGGAAGATGCTTAGAATAGAGTGAAAAACTCAGTTTCAAGCTAAAAAAGTTACCTATTTCTTTGTGATAAGTATTAATTGAATTTGATAATAAATTACCAATTATTCACTTAAAATGTCTGAAATATTCAATAATAATCTGGAGCCTCCAGAACGATAAATTTGATAATTTACGGTTTCCCATACGTTCACATTTTCAAATTTATGTTGTTGAAATCGAACAATTATGGTGGATACAAAAGAAATTTCCTAGTCTCATAAATTAAACCTTATAATAATTGTGCATTTATAATTGCGTAGATTTTGATAATTGAACATTTTTCAAAAGGAAAGATTTGATATCAGTCAAGTGGAAACACCTTCCTCCAGGAAGATCTGTTCATAACAAAATTTTAGAACTCGTTCTAGGTTTTCGAAGGTCGCATAATTTCAAGAAGGAAACCCAGTAGTTCAGGTGTCTAAACTACATCTTCATCGGGGAATTTGTGTTTGTAACTGAAATTTAAAATACCTTCGTCCGATTTTGTAGGTCTCGTCATTCTAAGACGTAAACCCGGAAGTCCAGGTGTTTATTATACAAATGCCTCGGAGAAGTTGTGTTCATAACTGAAATTCAAAACACGCTGATTGGTTTTTGAAAGGTCTCGTCACTCTGGGAAGTATACCTGGTAGTGAAGGTGTTGAAAATACATCTTCCTTGACCCTGCCTCTTTACTTTTATTTGCCGTATTTCCAAAATTAATTTTATTGTTTTTCTTTTTCTGGTTTCTGTATTTAAAAGTTAGTTTTTTGATCGAATTCAAGTATCGTAGGTAAGGATCCAACAGGCGTTGTGGTTCAGGAACTTACAAGGGGGCGGTCTAATAAGTACTTCGCCCACAAAAGAAGGACGAAACTTGTGGAAAAGTGTCGTTTTTTTTCAACATAGTCTCCTCTTAGCTCGATACACCTGACCCAGCGATGCTCCACCTTCTTTAACCCGTCTGAAAAATACGTTTTCTGGAGGTCTGCAAAGTAGGCTTCCGTGGCAGCGATAATCTCCTCATTCAACTGAAATTTTTGCCCGGCAAGTGACTTTTTCGAGTTGGAAAACAAAAAGAAGTCGCCCGGGCCAAATCCGGAGAATACGGTGGATGGGACAGGAGTTCGTAGCATAATTGGACCAATTTGGCCGTGGCGACGGCGGAGGTGTGAGCCAATGCGTTGTCATGGTGGAGCAGATTTCCTTGGAGAAACCCACTGTTTCGACTGCTGCTTGGTCTCTAGTGTGTACCAGTGTAGCCATGTTTCGTCGATGGTCACGAAACGACGCAAAAACTCCTTCGGATTACGCTTAAATGGCTCTAATGCTCAAAATTTCACTCAGGATATGACCTACACAGTCTTTTGAGATACTTTATATCTCACCTTTCTCGCGCACCTTCAATCGGCGGCCTGCCAATACAAGATCGTGGATTTTTGTCACGTTATCCTCCGCGGTAGCCATTCTAGGGGGACCTGGGCGTGGTTTATCAAATACTGACGTGTATTCACTTTCCTAAGTCTGAAAACGTCAATCGATATCTGGAACATAAAAAATGTATGGCGATTGGCAAGCCGAGTCGCCTCACAAATTAATACCAGATTTCAAGTTGAGGTATTCTTATATCCTTGGCGAATAATCTCACTTTCAAGAAAGGGTAGCACTAGCGCTGCACACCGACCAAAGGCGAAACTAACTCTCTCAATGGGCCTGCTCGGCTGATAGGCATGAGCAGAGGGAACTTCAAGTTAGTACCTCACACAGTATGAGGATAATATCATTCACAGCTTTCAAATCCAACTGCAGTTAAAAAATGGGAAATTAGGAAGACGTAACTTTGTTCAGAAATACAATGCCGTGCAAAAGTTTACATTTACCTCTCGTAATTAATACTAATGTAAACAAAATATGTATTTGTTTCATGATTGAAAGGATACCTTTAAGAGCACGGCAATGCTCAAAAACTCAATGTATTCATTCTGTACACATAACTAGCACATTTTTAGGCTTTCTAGGGTTGAGTGTTGAGTGTGCATCTTTTTTGGTTAAAAATTATATGATTTTTTAAAATATTCAACTGTTTTTAGGAAAGTTTGTCTTTTCGTTTAAAATTTCAATATTTTGGATGAAATTTTCTGAAACTGAAAAAAATTTTTTTGACGAAATAGTTGAATTTTCAAGAAAAAAGATACAATTTGAAGCAAAAGGATATTGAAAAAATTGTGTTGAAAAAGCAAAAATTTCAAATAAAGAAATAAATGTTTACCAAAAAGGTAACTAAAGATTTCTCAATATATTTGAAAATGAACTTTTTAGTTGAAAATTCTACAGTTTGGTAAAAATTAATTTTCTTAGTTGAAGATACATTGTTTTTTAAAATGCGAGTGTTATCTGATGCAAGAATTGATATACAGTTTCTCGCTAACTCGAAAAACTGCAATTGGAAGAAAGTTCTAATAATATCATCTGCTGATTATATGAATATTGCATTTATTTATGTTCCAAGTAATAAGAATTAAAAGTTGTGAAATGAAAAGATGAAGCCAAGTACCAGCAGTAGGTATTTTATTTGAAAAGATGTGCCTGTATTATGATGCTTCAGTATCTTTATTATTATTGTTCTTTTGCAAACTATCAGCGTTTTTTTCTCTAAATTTTAAAATATTCAAAATGTGATAAGCTCGAGCTCTTCAAATGCCAAAAAATTATATTTTTGTAGGATTCTAGGACTCTTGTTTCGAAGATTATCTGGAATCCAAAATTTTTAAAAATATGACATGAATAAATCTGTTTCTACTATGCATAGTTATATTTACAGATGATATTACACCTTGTACGATAGCATCAACGTGGCAATTTCAGTTCGAATTTGGTGAAACTGGAAGCGGTACTAATTCCAACATTTACATTATAATAATATGAACGGCAGAGAATTAAATTGCCAGCTGAGTGACAAAAAGTATTATTAACATAATTCCTTTTCGTAAGTCTTAAGCTCCTCTCGCAAAAAATAATGTTGATTTTTTTTAAGGAAATTGAGACTGATCAGTATTATGGAATTTTTCGTAACGTTACTGATAATATTTCCTCAATTCTTAAAATCGTAGAAAAATTAGTTTTCCAGAGACCTGATTTTTTGGACGAAAACTCACTTAAGTAAAAATTGACATTTTGATAATTTCTGTAGTTAATGAACGCTGTTGGGGAATACTGGTTATCAGAATGATTTTACCCATATTTTTCGCACCGAAAACATTAACTTGTTTCTAAAAATAGAAAAAAGTTTTGAAAATCTGTCTAACATTTTTCTGTGAATGATCATTATGCCTAAAAGGATTCAGTGAATTTCAACTTCTTCAAAAATTACAAACAAAGAAAACTATCTTTGTCTTCAAATAAGTGTTCCATCACTATTTTTTTTCTTTTTTTAGATAGAAACCTTTCTCTGTTAGAAAGCACACTTATTTGTTACGTACGAGGAAGCAAAGTGCTCATGAAATGAGAACAAGTTAATGCGCCTACAGTGAATACACCCTTAGTACTTTGCAGCAGTGTTTTTAATTTTTATGGATGAAAATTACATATATTTTTCATATTTGAATTATTTTTTCGTTTGGTCGAAATTTCCGCGTTGTGGGCTTTGTAGCCATGGTTGGTGTGGATGCATAAATGGTTGGAATCGTGGATGTAGGATGTCTGATACTTCACGCCAAGTCGTCACTCTTCGGTCTGACCACGTTTTTCCTACCTTGACGCTTAGATTTATGGGCTCGAATCCACTACCAAGTTCCACGTATGCTTCCATTCCACGTCGTATAGTTCCAAGATCTTGGAAAGTTCGTTCACCCTCGCGCCTGACCTGTGTCCTATCATACTGATAACTCCTTCTTTCTTCACCACCAGTTGGCGCAGAATCTATAAAAAAATGAAGTTATATTTTGAAATTATTTTATGTCAGTTAACGATATTAAACTGCCCGTTAGACGAATGGCTTATAAAATGCTATAAACAAAAGGAATCAAATGGGATCAACCCATGGACACCCTATGTCCATAAAACAACCTGAACAATTTTAAATTGTAGTTACGAGCCTCTAATTCTGACGCGAACTATTGGGTATCTCGAAGTTATTTGGGCAATGTTTATGAAAAAAGCAGTGAATATCAATTCATTTTAATCAAAAAGGTTAATCTTGGGTTTAAAATGAATCGTTTACCATAAGATTTTCCGTTAATATTGAATTGAAATTCAAATTTCTTTCCAATAGTTCCGAATTGGTGGCGCTGTCGTAGCTACCCAATAGGCGTATACAGGGCCATGGGACCAACAAAACTTTATCAGCTACAGTGGTTATGTCTGTTTTTCAACTCATAAATTGTTCGCAAGCTTTAGAGTATATATTTCTTTCGGCTTTTCGGGTAGCGAATTCGATAAGTTTAAAGGACTGCTTGTGGTTTCCCAGCATCACTGTCATTTAGATCTTTACGATCATTACTAATTTTTATCGAAATTTGCTATTCCATTCATAAAATTATTGACTAGTGATTAATCATCACGTCAGATGGCGCTAGTTGTACTAATTTGCGGCACGCCCTTCTTCCAAGGCGCGCCAAAGTTTGAAATTTTGAACTATGAATTGGATCGATGAACTGGGCCACCACCAACGTTGAATTCTTCTCGCTAGTCCTTTCGCTTGAACAGGTTGGAACCTCAACTTCTCTGGGGCGTAATTTATATAAATTATGCTAATTCCATTTTAATGCAAATTTAATTGAATTGAAAAGAAGGAAAAAATAAATTGAACTACAAAAATTAAAGCTAAATTCCCATGTAATGAATAAAAGCATCAGATGTAAAATTACATTGTCAGATCCTTCAAATCAAAATGATTCTAAGTTCAAAGGCTTAGATTTACAAGAGCAAAACAAAGTTAAGACCGATCGTGACCGAAGGAAGGATCTTTCTGACTTCTCCAAATCTTCGATCTGAGATCGATGGGTGCAATACAGTCGCCCAGGATCCCCTTCTTTTTGTACATCTACTACAATTACTTCCGCCTTTCGAGGAGAGCGACCAATAAGTTTTTCTCTTATCCATTTTTTCTAGTGAAAAGTCCGCCCGCGGGATCAACGCGAACCCTCTCCCGCGAGTTACTTGCTGACGCATCAAAATATCCATGATGGCCGCGATCATGACGCACAGGCGACAAATTAGAAAATTGGAGTTCAAAAAGAACTGAAGCCTATAATTTTAATCAGATTTCATCTTTCTTTTCTTTAAATTCAAGCTAATTAAATTCTAAAGAGGTTTGTCGAGGCTGATTTTACAAAAAATGCTCTATTTATTTGTTATTCAAGTTGCAAAATGCCAAAAAACCATCATTTTTATATTTGAGATGCCTGTTCTGTATCATTCATTGATATTACCACCAAAAGGTGAAAAACTGATGAACTTACAATCTATTAACAAATCCTGATAACTTAGATGAAGTTCTGGCAATCCGTTCAATTGTTATAAATAAATTTATGAACAAAATCGATTTTTGCTGTACATTGAAGTGTGGAAGCTCTTTTCATCACGTTTTTCCCCGCGAAATCGAGTGAAATCAATATTTCATAAAAATAAAACACTTAAGTATTATTTTTTTGTTTTTTATAAACAAATTTAATAGATAAGCGCCTCTGGATGTATAAAAACATCTTTTCTGCGAAATCATTATTTTTGTCTTCAAAAATGAAAATTCCATGACAGAAATGGACTATCAACCATATTTACCATTGTTATAAACAATACTGATTAACCAATGCAATAAAGGGTCACTCTTTGATAGAAAAAATCCAATTTTTGCATAATTGTTCATTTTATCCCTAAATTGAAATTCTGATGGAAGAAACTGACATTTGACAATATTTTTCATTGTTATTACCAATTATGATCAACAAATGCATGTAATAGTTGCTTTCAAATAGGAAAAATCTCCTTCTTGCTGAAATGCTTATTAAATCATAAAAAATGAAACTCCTATGAAATATACTGACATCCAACAACATTTCCCATTGTTATAAACAACTTTGATTAATTTCTGGGTTCAATACTTAATGATACTTTGGAATAAGGTACCGAATCATAAAACGTCTACCCTCAAAATCCTTTTCCAATATTATAAGAAATGAAGATGAACGAAATCATGAAAAATTTCAAAACTGTATTTGGAGATGCTATAAAATAGAGCAACAGACGTCCCGAAACTCTTTTTTGAGGGATAATAGCAAAAAAAAATTATTCTGCTAAATACAAATTTTCTCTATATGCACTATTTGGAGGTTCTATATTAGTTCCATCACAAAATTCCAGAACTGTTACGTATCCTTCCAGTAACAGCGTTACAGAACAGTGTGACTTTTATGTTCTGTAATTGTTCTGGCACACGATTGTAAAAATGTTATGTATAAATGTTCCCTTTTGGTTATCTAACATTTACAGAAAGTGTCCGCTGGGAAGGGGCACGCACGTGCGAGGCATATGAGTCGCACTTCGTGATAGGCACGATGTGCGGCGCATGTGCGTCGCACTTCGTGAGAGGGATTATTTATAGCATGAATACAGAAGTGAGAAGCGTCGTTTTCAATAAAAATCATTATTACTATAATTTCAACTATAATTATTGTAAAATGGTTTATTGATAAAAATTGAAACATTCCTAATTTTATCGTAAGCATATATTAAGAATTTTGTATGAATAACATTATTGAATGCATTTGTGAAATTGCTTGATGTGCAATGCATTTTATTTATTTAAAAAAGATCATTTAATAGTATGTTCCTTTACTTGATCGATGTAAGATTAACAAGACTTTTTTTAAAATTATTTTTCAACTTTTTGAAAAGAAAGAAATAACTTCTGAATTTTTAAACTTTTTTTCTATTATCTTTGGTTCTTTTTTTGTACATTCAGTATAACCAGAAAAAAATTATTTTTTAAATTCTTACGTCAAGTAATGTTCTTACAGCAGAGTGATTACTTTTGAAAATATTTTTGTATGGTCATCCAGAAAGTTAAAAAGAACAACAAAAACTTGAAAAAGTTAACAAGTGAAATATGCCTTTAGACCTAGATCCGCCGTAAAAAATTCCAATTAGCCAGAAATTTTCGTTTTGTATTAACATAATATTTCAAAATTTGTCAATTTGAATTTAAATTTTTGAAAAAGATGAAACTGTTGGAATAATTTCTACTTCAAATATTTTTTTATTTTCATAACTTCAATTTGTAGTTTGAATTTTATGTTTATTGTTGAATGAAGTTTAAAATCAATTTTCAGAAAATTGGTAAATAAATTTAAAAAGTACGTCTTTAATTTTTAATGGACTTGTACGTATTCGTACTATTTCTAAGTGGAATGAAGAAAGCTGTATTCAAAACCAGCGCGCTGCCGTTGTATGCGTGCAATTTTCTCTTCGGTACTTACAGTTTTATTCTTTCATTTATTACACTCTAAACAATTAACCGCGAGGTTTGTTTTGTTTGGTGTGCTTTTTTCATCGATCGTGTCTTTATAGCTGCATAAAAATATATGTATGTTATGTTGAAGCCTATATTTTAATTTCACAAAGTAACTTTACACATTAATGACAATTATTGTATTCCACCTTATACTTTTTGCTGCTATATAGTAAAAATTGATGGGGTTTAAATATATAGGATCAACATCACATATTTTATTATATATGTGTTTCGTTTAACTTGAGACATCGAAATATTTAAAAAAAAATACGCATCCTATGAAAAAAATATCCGTAATAAAAACTTTTTATTTCCAAGGGGGAAAAGCGACTCTGAACAAATTTTCCCCACCTCACCCCCCGAGGAGACAGGAGGGGTGAGTTTTTTTTAATCAAATAAAATTTTTTTTTCGCGAATCGAAAAAATTTTTTCGAATAAAACTTACGTATTTCATAAAGGAGAATCTGAACCTGTGATAGAAAATTGGGGTTCCCATTTGAAATTACAAAGTTGCACCTCCAACTGCCTCCTGAGGGGGCGGGGTGGGGTAAATTTGTTCAAAGTCGCTCCCCCCCCCCCGAAAATAAAAAGTTTTTATCAAGGATATTTTTTCATAGGATGTGTATTTTTTGAGATATTTCGATGTCTGAAGTTAAAAAAAAAATACCCGGTATATATATTTAGTTGAGTATGTCGCAAATTTTATTATATCATATGTTATGATAGTGCGTCAGAACTATTCCTATAGTTCGCAATAATATATAAATCTGTGTGATACTAAATATAGACCATTTTAAAGTGTGAAGTCGAATGTTTTCAGAGAATGCACGATTGTTCTCTTGAGGCCCGGAACATAAAATATTTTTTGAATCCATTAATTCAAAAATACTTTTTTTAATTTATTAAAAATTACGTTCAAGATGGATTACCTGCTTTTTATTTAAAAATCTACATTTAAATATTGTACATATATATAATTAAAAGTTTGTCATAAGGACAACCGCAGGATTTCGCCGGGAGCAGGTGCTAATCTTAAAAATTCGCTGTATTTTTGATTGTGGTTAAGAGCTCATTTTTGATAGTAGGTCTTGTTGTGACATTATTTGAATCCATGTTGTGGCTTAAAAGTGCAGCGGCACATTCGAAACCTAGGTTATCATGATCGCTTTCCATGATTGTCGGTTTCGACATTGTAACTTTAATTTTCCCGGATCTCAATTTCATTTATTTGACGGAAAAGTTTAATTTCTTATTTAATTATTTATTGAGTTCGGAAATAAGCTTACTTTCTTCGTAGGACCATTTGTTTAGAAGATACCCAGATGCACTGCCCTGGATCTGAACGTGAGTACTTCTCGGAAGGAGGGCTGTTAGGCCGTTAGACCAAACTTCTCTAACGGCCCAGAACACAGGGCCAAGGAGGATAACTAGAGGATGGCAAGCCGGATAGTATCAGAATGAAAGATTAGATGGGTCGTCTGGCTTTTCGACCCATTCAAAGCCGCTGAGGAAGACGGTATATTCCCGGCGCTGATTCAAAGCGGTTTGGATGTTCTGATAGGACCAATGTGCAACACTTTTGGAGGAAGCATAGCTATGGGATATACCCCTGTGCATGGAAGAAGGTCAAAGCTATCGTTATACCAGAGCTGGGGAGAGACTCCTGCTATGAAGAAGGAAATCCTGCCGGAGAAACTCCTCCATAGTAATCAGTTTAAAACATACGATTTGTTTATCTAGTCACGAACAAACCGAAATCTGTCCGATCTCTTCAAAATTAAGTAGCAACGTTAAATGTTGTCCTAAGCTTGTGGCTAAATCTAAAAAAACTTGGCTTTTAGGATTTCTGCCAAAGACTATCGCGGAGAAGCACTGTTTTCGCTTCGTTACTTTGATTTATTAGCTAAAAACATCGAAGAAACTGAAAATGAATCCACTAAAACTGAAAATCAAAACAGCGAGTACGTTGATTTCTGTCGATATGTCGAACCTTACGAGAACATGTATCGAGAACTCATGCATTCTGACAAAAGTGTTCGAGAATTTCAAAAGAAAGGACTGCTGCGATTGCACTTTCGAAGAGAATATTACTTTCTTCTCATTTGGAAAAGATGTCGAGAAGTATTAAGAATGCCATTACTCCTGCTCCCGAGTTCCTTCTATAAGTTTCCCGGCGGAGACTTACTGACATCAACTTTTTTAAGCTAGATAAATTAATTTCAATAATGGTTAATTTTGTATAGAATCTAATCTATTTTCATGCATACAAATATAAAGGCATAGCATTAATTTTTAACAAAACTATTGAAAGATTGCAAGAATGAAGAGCAGTTTTTAGATATAAAAAGTAACACTGAAGCACATGTGATCGCTGAAAATCGCTCATCATCCTTCCCTAGGGATCGCGGGACCTTGTAGCTGGTGGGAAGACTTACAGGTCTCATGAGACGATAGACCTGGAATAGGTTGACCAGAGGGGCTGCACGGCGAGGTATAGCTACTCTGGGGAACTGATGGACACAAGTCGATGGGACTTAAACTAAGGAGCGAACCTTCCAAGAGATAATGGCAAAGCCTCGTGGAATATCGAGGGCGCGAGTTCTAATGCTCCCAAGCTACGATGTGATCGCCGTGTCTAGAGCTGAACAGCACCAGGGTCAACAAATCTTTGAACATCCCGGCCTGCCCCCCTCAGTTGAGGCGGACAGGCGGGGTCCAAAACGAGGTGTCTTAACAGAGACTTTGAGACATCAGGTCGAATCCCAAAGTATGTAGACCCACCCCCTGCAAGCGGGGCTCTGCGGGGGTGTTTCTTATTTCCCTAGCTTCTCGTGGGACTCAGATGAATCTTCAAAAACCAAAACAAAGAAAAATGAATAAGGGGCCCGTTTCGGGACCCTTCTCTAACCCATCGCCAAAAGTGAGAGGCTCCTTAGGGGGCAGCCCACCAGAGGCGGTGCGAACTAAAGATAACGGTGGAGACAATCTTGTCCAAGCCGTAGAAGTGCAGCTAACGAAACTCTCCGTGAGAAGGAGGCAACGTTGCGGAGCACAAAAAAGGAGAGACCGCAAAGCGCGTCTCGCAAACAGCTGCTAAGGCACCCCACAGGGGACAGTGGCTGTAGAAACTTCACCTAGAGCAACTCCTTAGGCTAATCGTACTGGCAAGAGAAAGAAGGGCTCCAGAGAATTTCCCGCAAACAGGGAGTTGAAACGGCAGAAAGCTCTGGAAACACAGAGCCTTACTTTCGCGCAGATCGCCGCGAATTATGAAATACGGGAAATCTCCCGGTTTAATATTTTTCTCCCGGCTTTCTCCCGGTTGAGTGGCCACCCTGGGTAATTATATTTTCACTATTTTTCAACATTTGGGATTTTTTTTCTTCGGCAAAATAGAAAATAGAATAAAAATCATAGGAATTTCTAATATATGATCTTAGCTTCTTTGAGACATAAAACTATGAAAGTTTAAAAAAAGAAATGATATTTTGAAAACTTTTTTTTATATTATAAAAAAAATCAGTTTTTCTATGTGAAGGAATAGTATAGCGAGGAAGAAACTCACAGAATATCTTCCTCATATTGCGATGAATCTAAAAAAAATGCAAGGAAAAAATATGACAGAATATTACTGTCTATTAATATGACAGAAAATTTCAAAGATTTTGGTGAACAATAAAAAATACGTCTCATATTTTGCCGTGGAAAACAATATATTTCAGCCCCAAACGATTTCGTGAAACAACCATGGTCAGATTGCCGGATTTAAAATAAAATCGATCATTTAGCTTTTGCTTTTGATGAAATTTTTTTCCACGCAATTGATCTACATTTTTTCATTAAACGCTGTTCAAATTCAAAGAATAGAGAACGGCGGAATGTATTGAATACCAGGACGTACTGGATAATGTTTAATTTTAATAGTACGAATAAAATCAATAAACTGAAATAATTTTTTACCAGAATTAATTTAATTATACTTCTTGTAAAAAATTGTCAGGATACACTAACATCATTCATATTATGAGGAAACTCTCATTGTCCAATGTGTACCAGTCTCCCCTACTTTATGTTGAAATGCTGTTTGTAAAAGACGTAAAGAGATAAAAATCCATGAGACCTAATTTGAAAAGCAAAAATTGA
The DNA here is from genome assembly GCA_011634705.1 of Andricus grossulariae. Lineage (NCBI taxonomy): Eukaryota > Metazoa > Arthropoda > Insecta > Hymenoptera > Cynipidae > Andricus > Andricus grossulariae. The sequence continues at coordinate 114,713,500 of JAABKJ010075445.1, read as the reverse complement.
ATCTGTAGCTTCAATACAAAATCGATTAATTGAGACTCGGTGAGACTAAACAATTAAAAAACACAAAATTGGAGAGCCAATGATGAAAAAAAGAATAATTGATGAAACATTATATTCAAGTCGTTGTGTCTTTGTAATGAATAGAAAAACAAAATTAAACAACTACAATTTCATGGGAAATTAAGTCAGAATCTCACTTTTCGAGATAAACAGTACATCATGGCATAGCAACTTGACCATTCTTTTGGATTGGACGAAGTTTTTTGTGCTTTGACCATTAGTGAGTGCCTCGAATTGCAGTTTCGCACTTATTGCCACGCGGATAGGCAGCAGTACGTTAATCGGATTAACGAGGATTAAGAATTGACTATTGAGAGTGCGTGTAGAGGTACTCTATAATGCTGCAGATTCACAGGTGCCGCACTGGTGAGGCCATGATGATGGCATCGGTTCCATCTCGGGTTCCACGTACAGCGGAAGTCGGGATCCAGCACTCAGGCAGTTTCATTTGCCCTCAAATTGTTGAATGGAGGCATCAGCCTTGTCTCAGAGATATGTGGTCCTGTGAAACTAATACATACACACGCAACACACGCCAAGGTGTCCTACCCTCCCCTCCCCTCCCTAACCCTCAATAACTCAGCCTACCCTAACCTAACGCCAGTTTTCAAATTTTTTGCTAAAACGCACTAGCTTTAAAGAAAAATATCAGACGCGACTCTAAATTACTCAAAAATACTGAGCGTAGATCATTTGTCCACAAATATTCTCCACAAAAGACTGAACACTTTTTTCCTCTTTTTAATTTTCTTTTTTTGATATGCTAATTAACCGTTGAGGATTAAAAACATTTTGGAAATTTGGTGTACACCTTCCATGAAATCTCGTGGAATCCCTAGTAATCTCTGCAAGCCTTTGAAATCCCGTGAATCTTTTTGAAAATTGTATAAAACCCTTAAAATTTTTGTAATCGTGTGAAAAATCTTTCAAGTCCTTTGAATTAAATAACTAATAATAATAATAATAACTACATAATATCTCGAAATCGTTTTGAACCCATTAAACACCCTGAAAATCTCTTAACCCTTTGAAGCATATATTTCTCCTTACATGCGAATTGTTTGAAACTTCATGCATGGAAAGTTTTTGGGGTCGCTGATTACAAATTTGGAGTCAAATTTTCAAAATGGCGGACGAAAAATTTAAAATGGGTCCTCAACGGTTTTCTACCCTTACGAAAATGTATGACAGGAAAAAAATGACAGGCCTGTCATTCTTTTCCTGTCATTTTTTCCCTGTAGTTTTTTCGCGACCACAGGAAAACGACAGCCGAAAATGAGTCTCCAGATGACAAAAGTGTCGTCAACGTAACGGCACCAAAATTCCGGTTTGAGCTTAGATTTGTTAAGGATTTTTATTTCTAGATTTTCCATAAAGATGATGGCTATTACAGGTGAGATTGGAGATCCCATTGCTGCTCCTGAAGTTTGTTCATAAAACTGAATAAGTGAACTGCAATGTTCACGAAACGTCGGCAAGTTTCGTAGTTTTGCACACGATGGAAGCCCGAAAAAGCTTTAAATTTATCATAATGAATCATCCTGAAAGTATTAAATCTATTATCAATGTAATACATGTTTAAAAGAAAAATCTTGAAATTAATTTCTGTCGTTTTTCTTGACCCTAGACCAAGTTTAAAAACAATATTCTTGGTTAAACTTTTCGGAAGCATACCCTTCTTGCATTGAAAGCAACACACAAGATCCTGATTCCTCATTCCACCTTAGGTAATTCCCCATGGATAAGTAAAAACTCACTAAGTAAGTAAAAAACTTGCATTACATCCTAAATGAAATCAGATAAAAGAAATAGGTATAAAAAGTGGTAGGGTCTGTAATTAGGGAGCCAATTCAGGTCGAGAAGGATGCGTCGTGGTGACACGCCGGTGGCAGGATATCGCGGTCCATCAGGTTGTTTAGTGTTGGGGATGGCATCGAGCAGGGCGGCCACCTTCAACGGCATACATTACGGGCCACATTACTACAAGGTACAATGTCCAAACTCTCGCTGGATGCGTGTGGATGCGTCCAAATGTGTTCGGATGCAGGACCTCGCTGCCTGTCTGTCAGGTTCCACAAACACACACATGTCAACAATTCACAAACAAACACAGGCTCACGCATAAACTGGACTCTTCAGAATCCTCGGGGTTCCCCAGGTAGAATCAAGCGAGCGCGTCAGCATTCATTAGCCTGGACCTTATCTTTAGGCCTCTCTTGGCTTCTCTCTTCACCAGCCAATTCTCTCTTCTGTATGTTCCTTTTTTCTCTCTGCCTGTCTTCATCTCTCTTAGAACCGATTCCATCGACGTCACTCGGCCTGATTTATACATTAGCTTCTGCTTCCCTGTTGAGACAAAAACAACTGATTTCCCGTGAGAACTCTTCAGGATCTCGGGTGAGAAGTCTATTTCGAGGAATTTATAATTGTCTTGACATTTATTATTTTTCTGTTTTTCTTTTGTTTCTTCAATTCTCTGATATTTTTAAAGCTATCTATCTATCTGTAGATGTGTATTTCGAATAGGTCTTCACACTAGGGTGGGCCAAGATTTTTTTTCGAATTTTTATGAATAACGCCCGGAGATTTGTTCGAATCCACACAAAAGTAAATATTTAATGATTTTTGTTGAATTGACATTTAGAAGTAGCGCAAGCCCCATGAAGTTTAACACGTATTTCTCATTAGAAAAAAAGACATTTCTGTCCATTTTATTCAGAATCCTCAATATTAGCGGCATCAAGTTGAAACTCAACATTTCTCTTCGCAATTAGCCATAGAATACGAATAAAATATTATGTTTTAAATAGCACCCCCATAAGTCTGTTTTATAGGGTTCGAACAAAACCCCATGAGTGAAAAAATGGTTTTTGTGAGTTTTTGTCCCTAATTATGATTTTTAAAATGAAAATTGTTTCTAAAACATAAAATACTACTTTATACTGATAATTAGATGTTTGAATAAATTTTTTTAACAATTTATTATAGTTTTTAGCATTTTTCTCTTGAAGTGGAGATAGAAAGTCGCGGTTTTTCAAAAATTTTCCACTTTTGATACAATTTTTAATTAGCGAGTTAATTAATCTTAACAAACTTAATTGTTTAAACGATTTATCATTATTATTAAGAATATGTTCTCAGAATAATGCTAGAGCATTGCAGTTTTTTTCTGAAATTTTCGACTTTTTGTTCACTTTACACTTGGAGTAAGTTAAATAATTATTCAAAGTTGCCGAATTTATTTGTTTAAAGAATTTATAATTATCGTTATTGCTATTCAACTTGAATAGTGCTAGAAAACTGCCGTTTTTCTAAAATTAACAACTATTTGTCTACTTTTTACACAGGGTGAGCTGCTAATTAATTAAATTAAGCAAAAATAATTATTTAAACAAATTATTATTGTTGATAACTATCTTCCCCAAGATAAATGCTAAGAACTCGCGGTTTTTTCTGAAGTTTTAAACTTTTTACCCACTTTTTACTTAGTAAAGTAATAAATATGATAAATGTTTATAAAAAATTGAAAAATGTTCCTTGAAGCTCATTATTTTCTGAATCCTGGCATACCACACAAGTCATATTTTTCCCTATAATTTCGAAGAAAATGGTGGCCGGCGATGACCTCAGAAAAGCGCATGTCCCCAGCCCTCTTAACTCTTTCACACTGGCGGAGTAGCTACTGCATTTGATACGTGTTTAATACCATATTATTTGCAGAAGGTGTCGAAGGTGTGCGAAGTGAATGCAGTTGCACGATTCGGGTAAAAACGCCGAATAAAGCAAAAAGAGTTAATAAAGTCTTGATGACATCTTTAGTTAGGGTATTCCGTACTGACTCGATAATGCAAAATTTAGTGAACCTACCAACGGTAGTTAAAATCTGAGTATTTTTGTGAACACTGCGCTTAAAAACTTCAATGTGGTCTCAGTGTAACGTGTGGAATAGTATAGCTATCTTTGCTATGGGCTGCAAAAACCCAGTTTTTTTCAGTCATAGCTTTATAGTACAAACAGTTTAGGCATGCATTTACATACTTGGCGACGAACTTCCGCATTCCCGTGAACCAATAATTTTCTTTGATTTTTTCATTTGTTTTCTTTAAAAGCGAAGTCAGCTTGATCAGCATGGCACATTTCAGTGGCATTCCATCGAAGTGCGTGAAATTGGCAAGTCAACCAAAAACTCCAACCTTTTTTTGGTGAAATAATTTGGTGGTAATTTGAAGGTTATTTGGTGGTGGTTTTCAATATTTGGTGATCTAAATTGTCGAAGATATTGATTCTCAAAAAAATCTGAGAAAGTATGCGCAGCTGTTTTGTTTATTATTGTGAGTGTTTAATTATAATACAATCCAAATATTTCAGTGGAATTATTTGTTGATCTCGTAAAGGTCACTTGGTGGCAGTTTTCAATATTTGGTGGTCAACATTTCAAAAAGTACAGTATGTTCAAAATTGACGTACTACCTTTACGTAAGTACTCCAATTTGTACAATTATGTAGATTTTGCAATTTTGACCCCCCAAATATTAAAAACAATCACTAAATTTGCACCAAACGACCACTACAAAATTCCAAGAATTATTTTTGCAAAAATATGAAAAAGTAGCCTGCAACCGTGAAGCTAGCACGACAATTTTGAAAATACGGTAGTTTTTGCGATTTTGACCACCAAATATTGAAAACCGCCACCAAGTGACCTTTAAAAGATCAAAAAATAAATCCACCAAAAAAGTTGGATTGTATTATAATTAAATACGCGCAATAAAAGAATGCTTTTCTTTGTATAGTATTTGTTGCTTTTAAACTTCGCACCAATCGCATATGCGCAGAAACAGCTGCGCGTGTTGTCCTAGATTTTTTGAAGAATCAATACCTTCGACAATTTTAACCACCAAATCTTAAAAAACCACCAGCAAATGACCACCAAATGACTATCAAAATATTTCTAAAGTAGTTTTTTTAATTTTGACCACCAAATATTCAAAACCACCACATAATAACCACCAAATTATTCCACGAAAAAAAGGTTGGATTTTTTTGGTTGACGTTATAACTTCACGGACATATTCCATCGAGCTGCCCGCGGAACAAGCCACTTATTCCCTGATGCTGTTTTACGGAAAACTACTCCCCCTTATAAGTCATGTTGATCAAAGTATTGTTTCACATTAGGCTGAACGTGGCCTGTTGCGAGTATATCCCTGATTATCCTAATTTCATCATGCTGCAACTCGATGATGGCATTGCTAGTCAATGAACTGCCTAAAAAAACTTTCACTGCAGAAATTGTAAAAAAATATCACCAATATTACAATAAATTATTAGTTATATCACACAACAAATTTCAATTTTGAAAACATTCTTGAAGTAAGTAAATATCATTAAAAGTTCGAAGTTTGACTCAAGTCTGAAGTAGTGGCGGAGTGATTGGCAGTGCTTAGCAACGTCGCAACTGTGCAAACCGAACGCGGGAAGGAAGCGAGTGGATGCAGAGCACTCGGCTCCCGAACATTGCCCCCCCCCCACCCCTCCATCGACGCGCGGCTCTTCCATGGTTCATTCCAATCGTTCCAACTCCAGGATACTTAGGTCGTTCAAAATACATTCATGGCAATATGAAAAAGCCCAAAAAACATTTAAAAATGTTTAATTAATCAATTATACAATCAAGAATATTTCCTCTTCTACAAATTCCTTAATTAATAGTAATTTAATAATTTTTGATTGTTTCTTTTCCTAATTGGAAAATGTAATAATCTAAATAGATTGGTTCATAATCAACCATAAAAAAAAATTTAAACCATTATGTTTGTTAACTTGAATTAATTCTTAGTTCATTCTAATTGAAAAGTGGACAAAAATTAAAATTTTTTAGAACTGCAACATTTCAGCGTTATTCTAAGAGAACATTATTATAAATAATAAATTGTTTAAACCATTATTTCTGTTAAATTGAATTGATTATTACCTCGCTCTAACTGAAAAGTTAAAAATCAGTTGAAAAAATTCCGAAGAACCCCGACTCTCTAACTCTAGTCTAAGAAACAATTGCTAAAAAGAATAATAATTTGTTAAAAATTTACATTAACATCTAATTATTAGTAGAAAATAGTATTATATGTATTAGTGACAAGTTGAATTAAAAAAAAAAACACAAAAAGAAACATAATTAGCGCGAAAAACTCGCAAAGCCCGATTAAAATAAAATGTTATTATATTTGTAATATAGCATAAGCAGATTTAAAAATAATAAAAGTAGTATATAATTTTTAAGTTCCTGTGATAAAATGGCGAACAAAATGTGTATTAAATTGTTCAACTATTTTATCCCAAATATTACACCGAAATACATAATTTTATAAATTTCACACAATAGTAAAATCCCTGATAAGTAATAATCTGCCAAGAAAAAGTGATTAAATTTGTGATGTAGCATAAAAAGGTTTATAAAAAATAAAAGTGGTATCTAATTTTAATTTTCCTGTGTTAAAACGTTGAAAAAAATGTATGATAATTTAATCAGTAATGATAATAAGCAGTTGTAACAATGTATTTCGTAATTGAGGAATAAGCAACTTGCGAAGCCCAAATTTTCCTATTTTTAGTTATTTGCTAATTCACTGAAAAAAAAAACGAAATGTTCAAAAATATAAAGCAGTCGATTTTGAATTAATTGAGGAGAGGGCAGGTTTTTTCATGTTTAATTTTTGAAGTGTAAAGGCGAGAGTACTAACGTTGAGAAGCGCTTGAATCTGCTAACGATGCAATCGTAGACGACGCGGCGTCGCGTGCTCTCTTACAAAATGAATATTTCCGCCAATTTTCAATGAATTGATCTAAAAATTTCCAGAAATCTTCCTCAAATAGTAAGGAACAAATATTTCACTGGAAGTTGTTTCAACTCTAAAGTTCCCTCGATACTTTTCTTCGCCGAAGTAAAATAGAAAAAAGCTCCGTCTTGTCATTCTCTACAATTACATATTTTTATTAATTTGATTTTTTCAACCATTAAATTTGGATATCATAAGACGTTTGGACAATAGTTTTTCGCGTTTTCGAGCGCTCGTCCCGTTGTTGCATCCGGACCCTCAGTTATGTATACCAAGTTAATATAGTCAAATATATTTATGTGTATATAATACAAACCACAATCACAAAAGAAGAAATATCAACAGTATTAGATCAGAACGCAGGAATGCTAATAGTGCATGTTTTCTGGAAAGAGTGGAAAGAGTAATGGAATTTAAAGTGTCAATTTTAAAGCTCATATATAAATGTACCATTTTGGTCCTATTTTGTTAATATCTTCGTGAAAACTAATTTTTTCTATACTATACGAATACGAAAAAAAAAATTAATTTGTTTTCTTGAAAAAAATGTTTTTCATTTGAATATTAATAATACTAATAATTGACAAGTTAGTGTTCGCAGCATGAAATTGGTTCGCAGAGATGCGAAGGATCAAAAATTTAGAAATACATAAGTGTAATAGAAAATAATGTTTTTTTATATACTTAAATACTTGGAATAAAAACGAAGTTTACCCTATTAAAAATGACAGGAATCAATAGAAGGCGTTTAGAAGACGTATAGGATGCAGATGGCATCTTACATGGTCCCAACTGGTTTCTAATACGATTCTTATTTTAAATTGGTTTCTAAGCGGTCTTATTTGGTACTTATGTGCTTTTGTTAAATTTTTATAATTTGATCTAAGTGGGTACTATGAAGTATTCACTTATTTGACATATTATTGAGTAAAAAATTGTTTTTCTAATAGGTTCCATTAGGTCTTTTATTAGACCTTCGTAACGAAATTACCCGGATTAAAATTCGAAGCGATGTCTTTTAAGCGGATATATTAGGTACCTATTTGGTTCTGCTTTATTCCAAATGCTGCAAGTACGCAATTGCTTCCCTAACAGGTTCTACGAGGCATTTGGGCGGGGGGGGGGGGGGGCAGTGGGATGCAGGTGGTAAATCTTCGACAGTTATATGGAATTAAAAATTACAGGTATGGAGCCATTCTTCTTCAAATGCGCCCATATGCGCCACAAAAATTGTTTGCAAACTTTAAAAACTGTCCAAGATACGAAGCTTTTAACACCTTACAAAGTGATGACCATATGATAACCAACAAAATAAAATGTTTTGATCCGCAGTGATAAAGGGACTCTCGTATGGGGTTTCAAATGCGCTCATATGCGCCATAAACATTTTCCAAATGTCTTGAAAATTTTCCAAGATATGGAGGTCACAGCATTTTTCAAAGTGATGACCAAAAAAATTTAAAGTTCTTAATCCGCAGTGATGAAGGGACTCATGTATAGGGTTTCAAATGTGCTAATACGCGCCATAAAATTTTTCTGAATACCTTGAAAACTGCCCGAGATATGGAGGTCATAACATTTTGCAAAGTGATGACCACCAAAATAAAAAATTTTTAATCCGCAGTGATGAAGGGACTCTCGTATGGGGTTTCAAATGCGCTTATATGCGCGACGAAAATTTTCAGAATATCTTGAAAATTGCCAAAGATATGGGGGTCATAACATTTTGCAAGGTGATGACCACCAAAATAAAAAGTTTTCAATCCGCAGTGATGAAGAGATTTCCTTACGAGATTTCAAATTGCGCTCATATGCGCTACTTTCAGAATTAACAGTTAACCATATTCAACCCTCTTATTACATTTTATCATCGACCAACCTCACGCTGATAGCATCAGATGAATGTAATTGGCCATTTGGATGTTTGAATAGGAGATAGGAATGGATTGACATGGATAGGAAAGAACAGATTTCGATTGAATTGTTTAAAAAAACTACATGCTTAGAATTAGGGTATTGGATACTTTCCAATTCTAGATGAAGTTAAATACTTTTGACGAGCTTCATTTCGCGAAATTAAATTAAATTTTTTCTTCTTGAATGTTAAAAATGTTAAAGTTTAAAATATAAATCAAAATTTGCTTGGATTAAAAATTCCTATATATTTATTTGATAAATGAATAATTCAGCTTATACATTCTAATACATTTCAAATTTTCGTAGCCTTACATTTCCTGTAATATAATTTTATTTTCATCATATTTTCTGTCCTCACATAGATGATTGTATCCCACATATTCCATAATATAATGTAAATATAGTTGATTCATAACCAAATTTAAAAATCATTTCTGAGCCTAACTAGAGAAGAATTTTAAAAACAAATTTTTTCCGCAACGTTTTAAAATTTTCTTTAGTTTCAATTTTTTTACATTCCTGGAGCTCACAGGTGTCTCTCCAGGAAGCGAAATTGCAAATGGAGCGAATTTTATGGATTGCGATTTTATTAATAATTGAAATTATCTTTATAAATTGTGGCTTAAAATTTTATGAAATATATTGACGTGTCCAGATGACAAGGGTGAATCTCAAAGATACCGAAATGAAAAGGTGCTAACTCCGAGCTTTAAAATCCAAAATAAATTGTATTTCGATCAGCGCCGTCAACTCTGCAGCATCTTTTTCATTTGGCTTCACGAGCTAGTACTTTTTCATTTGGTTCGTCTGAGAAAGAAGCTTTTTATTTCGACACGTCAATGTGTGGGTTTTTTTACTATAGAAAAATATTGCAAAAAAAACTAATAAATATCAAATTCTAAACTTTCAAAATTCGGTTGAAAAGCCTAAATTCGATGTATATCTTGAAACTTCAGAAAATTAAAAAAGTCTGCGAACAAGACATTTTGATTATGTATATGTAAAGTATCTGGAGTCTGGACTCTTATGTTTAAGGTTAACCAATTTTTACCTAACGGACACTTTTTTGGCACTTACGCCTACATGAAAATGAGATATCGAATTGAAAATATAGAAAATCAAATATAGGGAACCAATGGCTGTTTATGTGGTTCTTATTTATAAGAATTATAAAAATTATATCTTATAAATGAATTTTTCTTTAAAAACAAATTTCTTTTTTTTCAAATAACAGTGACATAGAATCACGACAGTCCCTTCATAACTGCAGATTAAAAACTTTTCATGTCTTTGGTCATCACTTTAGAAAACGTTGTGACCTCCATATCTTGGGCAATTTTCAAGATATTCGGAAAATTTTCATGGCGCATATGAGCGCATTTGAAACCCCATATGAAAGTCCCTACATCATATTGAGCTGGCATGTCTCGCAATTTCTAACGAAAGACGTGATGTCTTTGAACATGCCAGGCCAATAATAACGAATTATGGCCGATGGTAGGTCTTCTCCCTACCTAAATGGCTGGCTTCAGGCGTGCAATGCACTTCATGCACCAGGTCTGACTGTATATTCTTAGGAACGACCAGTTTCCAAGCATCATAATCGTCCATGATGTCCTCCAACAGCGGATTGTTCCGGTACTTAAGAAGCTCTCCCTTGACCAGTTTCTAACCATGGTACTTCCCGGGTGTCTTCAACACAGCCTCACGTCGCCTGGCATACCACTCGTCCTCGACAGGCATCATGGCCGCAATATGGTCGATTTCTCCATCCTCGAACATGCGGGAAAGTGCATCCGGCATTTGGTGCATCGATCTCTTCCAATGAAATATGTCGAAATTATATTCTAGGAGATCCAACGCCCAGCGCACCAATTTTCCTGTCGGGTTTTTTGGTTGTATAGCCATCGGAGGCTACTGTGGTCAGTTACCACTGAAAACTAGTACCCTTCGAGATAGTACCGAAACGCCCATACAGGCGATGACACGAAGGCTGTTTTTAGAGTCTGGAATGCCTCTTCCTGCTCGTCGCCCCAGGAGAAATGGTAATTTTTCCTGATTAGACGAGTAAGTGGCTCACAAATTCTAGCGCAGTCCTTGATGAATCGCCTATACCACGATATAGCCCCTATGAATCGTCTGACTTGTTTAACATTTCTGGGTCGAGGATATTCAAGTATGGGGCGGACCTTATCATTGTCTACCAGCAACCCATCTTTGTTCACCTTGAATCCCAGACACTTCACTTCCGTTTGACAGAATTTACACTTGCCTGGGCTGAGCGTCAGCCCGGCTTCATTTAAGCGGCTAATGGTCCGCTCCAACCAGTACAAGTGCTCGTCAAAGGTTTCAGCGACGACAATTGCGTCGTCGAGATATGCAAACACGTGCGGTCTCATTTCCGGGGTGATGACCTTGTCCATCAACCGTTGAAAGGTTGCTGTGGCCCCGGTGAGACCAAACGGCATACGTTTGAATTGGTACAACCCTTTTCCTGGGATAGTAAAAGCTGTGATTGGCTTACTATCTTCACTTAGAGGGATCTGGTGGTAAGCCTTGTTCAGATCTAAGGTTAAGATGTAACGAGCGGAATTTAAGCGGTCCAAGATTTCCGCCATAAACCGAATCGTATACGCATCTTTCTTCGACACCTTATTAACCCGTCGAAAATCAATAGACAGACGGTAATTACCATCCGGCGTACGGGCCATTACCACCGGGCTGCACCACTCACTAATTGACGGCTCAATCAAATCCTGCCGAATTAATATTTTCACTTCTGCGATTGACGCGTCACACACTTTAGGTGACATGCGATGATTCCTCTGGCGAATGGTAGTAGTCCCGTGCGTGTCGATCACGTGTTCGAAAAATTTCGAGGCGGGCAACTTGTCGGGTTTTGGTTTTATTATACGCTTCAAAAACTGTTCTAACCTTACTTTCTGTGCTACGTCCAGCAACGTAATGCCTTCACAAGTGTCGATTTCATTCTCGCCCGCGGGACCAAGCTCAAATTTTATGATTGGCTCGTCAGTCAGCCACAACTGCTTGTCACGCAAATCCGGAACGAAACCGAACTTTTCCGCAAAGTCCATGCCTTGTACGCAAGTATCAGTTAGCCCAGGTATGATGTTAAAGTTAATTGAATGGGTGGTTCCTGAAAAGGTGGCCAGCAAACACGCCTCGCCAATGACAGCTTCAATGGTACCGTTAGCCATCATGACAGCGCCTGCCTTCGAGTAATCAACCTTATAACCACCGGAAACGAGTATTTGCAAACCCACTGACCCTAATTAAGTTCTAGATGAACCCGTGTCTACCAATGAATGGATTTCAGTACCCCCTATCGTTATACTGACGCAGGGTCTCGAGTTGTTACCAATCCCTGAAAGACGATCAGGTGTAGTTTCAGAAGCGTTGTTAATGATCTGCCCCTTCGTTCCCTGTACATCTGAGAGTTTGGTAAGTCCAGCACTCAAAGATGGATATGATTTAGAGCGAGAGAGCGATTTTGAAAGACGAGTGGGAACATGAGTTCCCGAATTAAGTTGAGCGACTGAGGGTGGGGAGGTCTCCCTTCCCGCTTCATGAGTTGAAGCCAAGTGATTGAACGTCAAATCAGGCTGAGTTTCTACGTACTTTCGGCTGGGGATGAAGAAAAATAGTATACGACACACGGCCAGAAATATTGGATGCCCTGGCGTGCGTAATATGAGGCCTCGGCTTCGCCTCGGCCTATATATCACACACGCCCGGAAATCCAACTTTCTGGCCTTGGGTCGTAATATACTATTTCATACTTTGAGATTTTCTTTTAAATTGGTAAAATGCGACAGTACTCGTAGTTATTTCATAAAAACAATGTTTTTCTTTCATAAGGAAATACAGATAATATTATTGGAGGGAGAGGGAGAGGGATAACTGAAGGGCTCCTTTGAGTGAGTGAAGAGAAACAAGCCTCTAGTCTTTGACACACGACACAACGCGTGTGTCAGAGGCTTGCTTGTCAGAGCCATGGTTTCACTCGACTCAGGTGCGACTCCCCATATCGAGGTATAAGATGTTCACACATCAAAAATGTGAAACATACATTTTGAAACTTCCAAGAAAAATGTATTGGACCAATGTTTTTTCATATTTGAATTTTACCTTACTATCGCTTCTTAGCAATTTTTGAACATTGGTTGTCTTTTAAAAAATGTCAATCATTATTCTTTAAATTTGTATAAAGCGACAGTAAGAAAAAATCAGTTACAAAAGCTATTGTAAAAATAATTACTTTTTTGCAATTAGGCCAAACCATAACAAATTTCTTTGGTTTGCCCACCGAGCCATTCCATGATATCGGCGTGACTTGTGTCTAACATTGTTTTGTTATCGCGGGTGTTGGAGATCATTTGCTGGATGGCTTTCGTATCAGTTCAGGAATACTTTTTGAAGAAAGGTCAATTTAACTTTTGACAGGGTAGCCGCCAAACTTTGTTTTTAAAATTCCCTGACTTTTCCCTTACGATTAATATTTAAAGACCGAAATTCTAATCTTGTAAAACTTTGAATATAGAATATTTTCTAAATGGGATAATACCATTTTCAATAGGCCCGGTCGGGCCTCGCCGCCAAATAAGAAGGCGAACCGGCCGGGAGTATACTTACTGAAAACATTGCGTTCCCTATAGCTTATATACAGAGAAAACTTGTACGAATTATGACTCTTGATCTTTACACTACAATTTCTAGTCGTGTACTAAGCATAATAATTTTTTGCAACCGGGCAATGAAAGATAATTAATTAAGGTTTCCGTTGACATAAATATAACAAAGACTTATATAGCTTATATGGTGTTCGCAATGAATGCTTCTATCTTGCTTTATTGGTTACGCTTTACGCGAAGCCTTCAATATAGTCACTGTAGTGTTTTCTCTCTCTCTCTCTCTTCTATTCGTTTTCTTTATGATGTAGTCATCACATTCATAGCATAATTGTATTTTAAAATTATTTTTTAATTATTGAATAAATGCAACGTATATTATTTCACATTTAATTTCACTAGAAACTATAAGTAAAGTGATACTTAATTAAAATAATTTCTTGTTTTACATTCTAATAATAGTAGAAATGCATCTTATGTAGGATAATAATTGTTTTAATGAATAATATAATCAAAGTAATAGTAGCCTTAGGTTTAACCTCAAAAGAAAACCTCGAAAGAAAAGGAGGGTAAAAAAACGTCGCCAAATAATACATTTTTACTAGAATTAAATAAAAAATTACAGTAGAATGATATGTGTTAACTATTACTGAAGAAACATTTTTGTCATCAGTAGGTTATAATATTTTAATTATTCGTAATTATTTCAATGAACAATAGGATCAAAATAATAGTAACGTAAAGTTTAATACAGTAACACTGTAGAATCTTTTAACTATAAGTAATTAAGAATAATTTTTTGAATGCGCGCTTGGGCTCTGTACTTCCCCTATATTTGTGCACAGATATTTCAAAGTTCAAGGTCAAAGCACCGACAACTGTAACTTGGTGATTGTGAATTCTCTTTTGTTAAAGCTTCTTTGGCTTTGACGAACACATTCTCATCACGTATCTCGTGCTTCGCACTCGACTTTGTCCATAATGCGAACTTTTCTACATTAGGATCAACACTATTATACCATATGTATACACACACACACATATATATATATATCGTTGTGATTTCGTCGTGTCCTGTGACCACCCATCTCACGGGTGATGACAGTTGCTCCCAGTGGGACCCTGCGGTGGTTGTTAACCATTAGTTTTTAATTATATATATATATATATATAATAAATATAATAACTACGTTATTTTAAAAATACATAATTATTATTTAACTTGGAATAGAGAATTGTTGACATGAAACGACAATTCTGAGAGGTAATCTCAGTTCTTATTTAGGAGAACGGAATTATAAAAACATCCTGTTCATATTAAGAATTATATTTCTTTTACAAAATTTTCTGTTTCAAGTCAGAAATATTTGAAATTTTTTAAGGCGTTTCGAAATCTCTTGAAATTCTTCAAAATGGTTCAAAAATTGACTTGGAAAAAATCGGAAAATGGCAAAAAAAATTTAATCATCTGTTGGGCTGACACTCCGAGAAACAATTGCAGAATTATGGTTAAAAAATTGAAGTGAACTTTTCACAGTTTAAAAATAAAGGCACGTTTTTTGAAAAAATCGTCCGATTTTGACAAAACGAATAAAAAACATGTTCTGGGATAAACGGTTGCCTCTCGATTGAAAAAAATCCTATTTTCAAATCGCCATCCTAGTTTACACTCTACTTTTCGCTATTTCTCATTCATAATTAAGAATTTCGGCACTTTGTCAGGGCAACAAAATTTCTTGATTGAAATCTTTCCCACAATTTTTCCCTGCGACTTGAAGTTCTCTTAGATTATTCCTCCATTTTCTGTGTTAAAGTGGAGAAGGTTAATTTCAATTTTTTGAGAGCTTGATTTAAGAAGGCTATTCAATTTTTCCCCTCTCTTTTTTCGTGAGGAATAGTTGACTTAATGGAAATTTGTCTCGTGGAAGTTTTCCTTTCGTTTACAGGAAGGTCTTTAGTGTCCAAATAACCTTGGAAGAAGCCTCTATTTTTACATTCTCACCAGAGAAATTATTAAATTTATGTAGAATTTAACCCCCTTCCCCGTTTTTGTCAAATGTCCACGTTTTGAGACCCCCCTGAACCCAAAAATCAGATTTTTACAAAATGTCTGTTAGTCTGTTAGTCTCTTAGTCTGTAGATTTTTAGTTTTTTGGCACGATAACTTTCAAAGTATTAACGTATTGGATTGGGCTTGGTATACTCTTTAAGTGCTCTAAAATAAAGGTCAATTTCTTGACCCAGCCTTTTGTGATTTGTTGAAAATTCGTCTTTCTTGGTAGAAAATTGATTTTCTCGGCCCAAAATTCGTCCACTTTGTTTTAAAATTCATTTATTTTTGTAGTCATTTCATTTTTTTTTTCTAAAATGTCAACTATTACACTTATTGTTGAGAACGTGTCTTGGCATTCTTAAAATGTAACTATTTGGTTGAAATTTCAAGTTTTCGTCTCGAAAATTAAACAATTTGCTCGAGCAAATATTTTGTAGGCTCAAAAAACTATTTCTTCACATCAACTTTTTAAATATTTAAAGCAAAAACATATCCCACTGATTCAAAAAATATTTCTCCGGCCTAAACCAGGCGCGAGAGCAATAAAGTAGTTCGTACTTCAAATGTAGTACATATTTGCCTGAATGAACAAATGGATTCTTTTAGCATTGATTATAATTAACTTTGTTATTATAAATATTTCATTCAAACAATTCACATAAATTGAAATCTTGATAATCCTGAAACAGAAAATTTCGATGAAAAACACACCTCGAGCAGTAATCGAACTTGGGTCCGTTGAGTGTAAAATCCAGAGCGATGACCACGACTCTGACGCAACGTGGAAATTCCAAGGTGGAGAGCCGTATTTAGGCCTCAAATCAAAGATATGGATATTGAATTTAACAACATATTTCTTTAATCTAAAAAAGTATTCAATTGAAACAAATTAGGTAAATTCATTAAAAGTTTGATTTAAAAATAATTACTTTGTTTGGAACAACTGTTCATTTGCGATGAATAATTTATTCTAGCGAGCAAATAAAAATTTTTTCTCCAACTGAAGGAAGAAATATTTATTTAAACACAGTATCTTGCTCATCTAAATAAAGGCTTAATTGGTATAAATGCATGAACTCTGTAACAAATAAATATATTTTTAATGTAATAATTATTATTTTGAATTGAACTATTATTTTTCTGATTTAAATAAACCTAAAGACTTGATTCAAGTATGCACAAATAATGTATTCAAATGCATCAGAATCAATTCGTAGAATCGAACTCATTGAATCAAATAAATTTTTCTTTGAGTGACTAATCAGATTTCAACGAATCTAGACTTTTCGAATGAAGGAAATTATTTTCTTTGAGAAAAGAAATATTTACTTGAATCCAGAAAATATACCCAAATAATTCATTTCTTCAGATCCCTTCTTGTCCACAAACAGGAGGAAGGCATTCTAAGAGTACAAATCCAGTCTCGCCATACATCTTCCAAAGTGTACGACTTATGGATAGAAACTAATGCTGGACCCAATCCGATAAGTGGTTGGTTTCTGCCAGTGCAAAAGTGGTGCAAGAGTGGTAGGATGTTGCGCTCACATTGCCGTATCTTGGTTACTCTAGATATCAACAAAACACTCGCAGACCTTCACGTGAATTCGGAAGTCATTTAAATGATGCATCGTGTTGGTCGGAAGATGAAGGAGAAGGAACTTGATCTTCAGATGAACAAACCGATTCTGACGAACAAAACTCTTGAACTCTCTTGCGAACCTTATCCAAAAAAAAGAATAGGTAACGCCTTCAATTTAGACATTGTTTACTTAAACTAGGATTCACGCTTTCCAAAAGAACATTGTGTGGTTAGGAAAAATTAATCCTAGATCAATCTTTTACGAAAGCTAATTTAAATTCAGTCCACTGCCCGAAGTGAAACTCATGCAACTAGCACCAAATTTCAGTCTGACGATATAAAAACTGAATTAAAGTTGGACATTCTCTGAACTTGAAATTAAAAATATAAGCTATCAATATACATAAAACTCATCCTCTAGCACAAAGCTTGAATTTCCATGTGTGCAAGTTATATTTAAAATAATCCAATGGTTTAACAGAATGTCAACTTAATTTTGACCAGAAATAAAACTCATGCTTTCAGCACAAAATTTTTATTCTAATTTTTTTTTAATTAAGTTTCAACCGCGTCATTTGATGCAAGGAAAAAAAAGATCTACACATTCGTTTTATAAAAAAGACAAAAGTTTTAATTTTGTAAATCAAAGCTCAAAGTTGGTAGCGAAGCGCAAGTAATAGCACACGAAGCGATCCCACCGCTACCACCAGCACTTTGTTACGACCGACTCAAGAAAAAATAAGCGTCAACTGAAATTGTTCTTATTTTCTTTCAAGTAGCCCGAAGGTCCAAAATACCAATTCTTATTATGTTCGAAGAATTGTTTTTTAATTTTGCGAGATCGTTGCTTCGCTCTCTTCTAACTGAAGATGCCATACTTGCTGTTCGCTGACCAACGTTGGGAATGGGTTTGACAAAAACGAACGACAGTTTATGAGACCTAGATTTATTAAACACAAGGATACACGTTTTTTTTCTTTCACACTTTTCAATGTTGGCCTATCACTACCGTCTCGATTTCCTTCGATTAGAAACAGAGCAGGCTCATAAATTCTGAGTAGAGAGAGATTCCAAAGGAAAAGGGAAGGAAATACTAGTACATACCAGTTACTCGTAGTTCACCCTTTTCTGCCATCACCGTCCGTACGTTCGAACGTTTCACTCTCCGCACCTTCGTCCGTTTACCCTTCCGCCAACCGTTTCCGTCTACTGTCTTTGATCAAGCGCCACTTAAAATCCAATTTTACTCCTTAACCGTTTCCGTGTCCCAAAATTTTCTTTGAAATGACAACTCGATCTTAAATACTCCCGATACCGTTTTCGCCTACTGTCTTTGATCAAGCACCACCTAAAAACTCAATTTTACTCCTTGGCCGTTTCCGTGACTCAAAATTTTCTTTGAAATGGCAACTTGATCTTTAATACTCCCGATACTGTTTCCGTATACTGGATTTTAGTTTTATTAGAGAAATAAATTCTCTGTTACTTGTCGGCAAAGATCCACTTTTAATGGAAATGACTGAAAATTACCTTTCAAAAATTTATAGTTCGCCTTGAGAAATAATTTAAGTTAATTTTTGCATATAACCAATTCATATTTATTTTCAAGTCGAATTTTAATAATATTCTTAGTGTCAACCGTTTTTGAAAACTAAATGCGTCCAGAGAAAGTGTTGAAGTCAGGTTTTAACTTGGTTGTAATGTAGCAGAGTGGAATTTACAGAAGGAGGGGATGGTGCGATCGAACCGAGCAGTTGCGTTGACTTGCTTACATGCATATATATATACATAACTAAATGCGTCCAGAGAAAGGGTTGATGTCAGGTTTTAACTTGGTTGTAATGTAGCAGAGTGGAGTTTACAGAAGGAGGGGATGGTGCGATCGTACCGTGCAGTTGCGTTCACTTGCTTGCATGCATATATATATATATATAACTAAAAACTAAAGGTTAACAACCACCGCAGGGTCCCACTGGGAGCAACTGTCATCTAAAAAATGACATCGGCTCCCAGATTCACAAAATATTGATTATCGACCATGTAGACAAAAAACCATTAAACATATATACTTCACTGGTCAAAAACTATAATATTAAATAATAAGATAATCTCATAATATTCGTACTTTTATATTGTAGGTATTTTTCAGTTTCAAATTAGGCGCTTTTTTCCTACAGATGCGCAATAGATCCTTTCAGCTTCTGTACATGCGTGATAAACGAGAATCTACGCAAATTAAACCAAATAAATACTAGAATTGTTACTTTAAAGGAGTTCCATTAACATTGTAAGTGTCTGTCTCGTGTTTATCCAGACCAGCGTTTAAATCTTCGTTTTCACGGATGAAAACGCACGAGTCGAAATCGTTCCCAGACACACGGTCTGCAGAACGTGACCCAACGTTCAAGTTCGATCGACCTGTAAGTACGTCTGGATCGATCGATCGATCGTGCCGAATCGTAAAGAGAGATCGGTTTGCCCTCTTGGAAGAAGCGTAAAGAGTCTGGGAATCCCTTCCCCCCTTCAGTATCATCTACAATCTCTTGTTGCATGAACCTCAAATTAAATATCCCGACGTCTCGAAAGCGAGGGATAATGGTCGAAACTCGTTAATTTGGACAGGAACCACCTGTCATGCATCGCGATATTTCTTGTCTTTTAAGAACTCTCCTTTACCCCTGAGGACGCACATTCACTTGTTATATCGAAATGTCCAAATGACAAGGTTACATCTCTGAGAAAACTAAATAAAAAAGAGCTTACTCGTGGCGACAAAATGAAAATGTGTTCACTCGCGTGGCGAATTTTTGAAGCTTCAATATTTCATATTATATCATTTGGGCTCCACGAGTTAGAACCTTTCCATTTGGTCTCTCCGAGATGGAACGTTGTCATTTGGATACGTCTATATATGTTATAGGTAAAGTAGGCAATCCAGGAATTATATAAAAATCCTTATGTCATACAGTGCCTAGACAATAGGCATTCATTTCGAACCCCTTCCCCCATATAAGCATCCGTAAGAAGTTTCTAGACCCCCCTCACCAACTTTACATAAGATTTTCGCTACCCCTAACTTTTTTTCGACTGAAAGCAGTTTTTCAACGAAAGAGATAAGAAAAAACTTTCGGCCTTCTAAAAAAGTATTTTATAGTGGTATGCCTATTGTACTTGCAGTAGCGGCTAGATTTAAAACTATAATTCTTCTAGATGATGCGGAATCTTACGTAAGATTTTACCTGACCCCTCTCCCTGTATAAAAACAGTAAGTAGTCACGAAAACTCCCGTTACTCCGACAAAATGCTTACATAATACTTAAACGACCCTTCACGCGATCGACAAAATATATGCAATTTTTATTTTGTACATAATGATGCAATTAAAGGGTATACATTGATCCGAACTTACAGAACTTAACACAAATTTAGTCGCTACTTATTACAACATGTAAATAAAAGGGCGATATTCATGTGCAATAACTTGACGTTATATTTCATCTCGCATATCTGCCTCCCCCCCCCACCCGGGCAGCTTGGAAAAAGCGACGAGTGTTGCCGAATTCGCGCTCTAATTCTTTTAAATTTAAAAGGATTTATGATGAATTTCAATGAATTAAGGAATAATTCCAACAAGTTTTGAAATATTTTCGAGTAACTTAAGTTGTTCCATCAACGAGGGCACGATATTTCGGTTACTTTAGTGTTACAGTACTTTTCATCCTCGAAAAGGATTTTGGGATTTGACCCGAGAAGGAATGTGACAATCCTTTTTTGTCTGGAAGAGAAAAATATGCCGAAAGAGAAAATCAAAATCCGGCAAGACAGGCCAGAATAGAAAATTAAGAATCATCAAAATATGCCGGAAGAGAATACACAAAGTATAATTGAACCTGCTAAATTTCAAATGAATAATCTGTGTTTTTAAAAATTGGACAGTTCTGCGATTCTAACTGTTTAATTATTATCGACTCGAAGCTCTCATTGTCCTAAAAGAATAAATCCGTAATGCCCAAACATTTACGAATTACACTTCACTCATAGAAATTGTAAGCTTTTGCAAAAGAAAATAATATTATTGATTTTGTTTTGCTTAAATCTACCGTTTATGGTCTCATAAACTGCTTTTTTTTTCTATTATTATATCATCAAGCCGTTAAGTCGCTATCAACTGGGGCGTAGCACGCTATGATGAATAATCTTCTGATTCCTACCTTCATTCTAGCCCACAACAATCCCCCAAATTGAGAGCGCACAATTGATTTATAAAATAACAATGATATTTGAAGAATTGATTAAGACGACAATTAAAATGATAAATATAAAACGCGTTGTTAAATCTACGACCTTATTTTCATCGGGGTTTTCGCTCAATTGTGAAGGTCTCAATTTTTCGAGATTACTCCCTTTGTACTGAGGATCAGGTGTTTGTACTCCTCTTTGTTGTTTGGATGGGGATTCCTGGGTTCCTTCCTTTCCGTGAACGTCCATGTCTCTGAGATGGGCCAGTCTTGGGCCCAGGTCCATAACTTATATTTTTCAGAGTCCTCCTTTGTTTCGCTGGGATACATTTCTCCTGGTCCCACGTCTACCTGCTTGGTTTCGTCGTGTCGTCTTTGCCATTCCTTCCTTCGGTGAGCGTCGAAGTATGCACACCGAATTTCCTTCGAAAATTTCTCATCTTTCTTGGGCTTTTTACGGTACTCCTCATTTTTCATGCAAACTTTCTTGGCAGGTCTAGGGTTTTTATGATGTAGGATATCTTTCACCATTTCATCGTGGTTGCTTCTCTTGAGGGCATAGATTCCTCGTGTCTGCCGAAGCTCGCCTTTCTCTTGGGTGACTTTCATCCATTTCTGCTCAGTTTCGGTGATAAAATATGTTATTTCCGGATCTTTTAACGTACAACTCGCTAAAGTAATGATCTCTTTTTTGTTCTTATCATTTAACTGATAAAGGACCGCACCTAGAGCGTAGTTGCTAGCGTCCGTTTCCAAATAATATGCTTAGTTAGGGTCCGGAAAGTAAAGCATAATGGAGTTGCCAAAAAGTTTCTTTATTTTTTTGAAACTTTTTTGCCCGTTATTATCCCATTTCCATGCTGCTCCATTTTTTATTAATTTCAGGAGTGGCACCGTTTCTTCAGCATGTTCCTTGCTGAATTTCGAGTAGAAATTAAATAATCCTAGAAATCCTCGGAGCTGCTTTACGTTTCGCGGCTCTGGAAATTCGTGGATATTTTTTATCTTGTCAGGGTCCGGTTTTACGCCCTCCGTCGTCAGAATGAAACCGAGAAACTTCGTTTCTTTCTTGAAGAAATGTAACTTCGAGAGATTTAATGTAAGATTATTTTTCTCGAGTCTGTCCAAAATTTCATCCAGATGTTCCAACTGCATTTCATTTGTTTCAGACGTTATTAACGTGTCGTCAACAAAAGAAATGATTGGGTCACCGAGTCCTTGAAGCGCGTGGTCGAGACCTTGAACGAGTGCCGCTGTTCACGTTTATAGACCGAACGGCACTACTCGAAACTCATAGATACGGCCACGATACTGGAATGCCGTATATTTTCTGGAGTTTGGGTGTCATGAGACTTGCCAGAAACTACTAGTCATGTCTAAGTTTGACATGACATTCATTCCTCTGCATTTTTGTAACAGCACTTCTGATGGTTCCGGGCACTCCCAATCCTCAACCAGGATCTCGTTCAGTCTTTGTGCATCTAAGCACAGTTGTATCGTTCCGTCCTTCTTTATCACAGGCACTACGGGATTAATGTACGGGCTGTTAGAGCGTTGAATAATGCCGAATTTCAGCATTCTTTGCACCTCCTCGTCCACTTTTTCTCGATGTGCTACCGGGATTGTATAGCTGCGACCTACAAAGAGTTCCTTCTCCTTTATTTGCAGCACGTGCTGATAGTTCTGCAGGAGGCCAGGTTCTCGACGAAATACGCGTTTGCGTGACCATAGGATCTCGCCGAGTCTGTCTCACTCTTGCTCTGTCAATGCTTTACTTTCCTCCATTTTGTTTTCTATCTCCTGCTCGGTGATTTGTAGTGGGAGTTTATTCTTCACATACTCCTCCTCATCTGCTTTTTCATTGGGTCTCTTTTCCTCAATAGACGAGGACTCGTGTGTGCATATGTCATAACTTTCATCTTGCATGATCTTACCATCATTTCTAAGATCCCTATCGCTGGTTGGCCTTGCAGGTAGGGGAAAGTTAGCGTTTTTGTGTCTAAGTTTATATTGGTCCGGTGGTCGTCCAGTACGTCGATCCCAATTATGCAGGCTCTTGAGAGGCGTGGCACGATCAGAAATGCCAATTGGACGACAGTATCCGGTAATTGTACGTCAGCGTAGACTTGACGTGTGAGTAGAACAGCCTTGCCCCCCAGGGGTCCTGCTACGGCTACGCCCGCTAATGGGAGACAGGGGTATCGGTTGAATCTTTCTACTAATGGGCCCAAGTGGAGAACCACACATAACAATTTTGTGAGACTCTCCACGTGGGGTGATCGCTAGAGAGATTGGTCAGCAGCCTGGGTCGGAGCAGTGTTGCGGAATGAACGCTTTATTTAAATGAGTAACACGAGAATTCTAGATCAATCTAAAATATCTATCGAATTCCTTGATTTTCATGAATTCCGTTAATTTCGTGAATTCTATGAATTCCGTGAATACTATGATTTCCGTGAATTCTATGAATTCCGTGAATACTATGAATTCTGTGAATTCCGTGAATTCCATGAATTCTGTGAATTCCCTAAATTCCACGAATTCCTCGAATTCCATGAATTCCTTGAATTCTATGAATTTATTGAATCCCATGAATTTCTTGAAAGAGAAATTCGTTTATAATTTATTTACAATAAATCTTGAAAATTATCTCATTATTTGTCTGTCTTATTTCCTCAACATTCATTTCGGCCCTTGCGTCTGTGTAATGTTCTGTAGACCCCCCCCCCCTTACACCCCACACTTATTCACTTGCCGCGGGATCGCACTGTTCTATCGACTGTAACTTCAGCAATCTCCGACGGGTCGAGCGGGGCCGCCGCGGAAATTGACGAATGTGACACCTCATTACATCCACGCGACCACCAAGTTTGAGATTCATTTCGCTATCCGTCTGCAATAATTTTTTCTCACTATGCGCCGTAATAACTTTCAATTTAATAAAAAAAATTGCCATGTCAAGTACATGTTGCAAAATACTCATGAATTTTTTTCAAAATTCTCATACCAATTTTGGCACTTGTGGAGGACTTCAAAGTCGAGGTAATAAAGTGCTTCAAACGGGTTGATTTTTAGTCCATGTTTATATTGACAACTTTTGTGCCTCAAGGATGAATTCTTTGATTCAATATTTTAAAGACATAATTTAAAGGGTTAAATACAAGCCCGTTTAGAGCCCTTCTTTTCGAAAAATAGTTTTGTTGTTTTTTGTAGGTTTTACAGTTTTTTGAAGTAATTGATAAAAACTAGATTTGTCACAAACAAAAAATATCAATCTTTTCTCACTTCAACTCGCGGTAACTTAGTCAATTTCCAGAATTTATCAATTGTATTAATATTTGTTTACATTTTTAAGTCTTCTGAAACTAGTTAAGCAAGAAAAACGTGAATATTTTAATAAAAAACAAAGTTGTTAGTTTTTCGTGAGTTTTTTTCAAGCGCTTCATTTATTGAGCGAATTTTAAGCAACGGAAAACTTCCAGTGAGAAAGTAGTAAATAAGATCTGAAGAAGTTTTCTGTAAAGGTTTAACTCAATCGGATTATAGGTTGAAAAATTATGAATGTTTTAAATTGAAAGCGGCAATCTAGACGTGTTCCAGTGGCCGATATGAAATTCAAATCACATAGGGCAGCGTCTGACTTTATCTAGACTGACTTTATTTACTATCGGCGAGAAAATTCGAGTCCTCTGGCTTTGACGTTAAAAAAGTAAGTAAAGAAAAAATGGTAGCTTAATGAATGAAGGATCATCTGAATGGTCTAAATTTTTTACATTAATGAGCCTGAAACGAATACACCAAAAAATTTGTACAGCTTACAGACCCGAAAATCTATTAAAGAGTAGGGAAATTTGACAGCGTTTAGAGACAGTGAACTTTGGGACATAGTTTTTTATTGCAAAAATAATAGGAAAAACTTGAAAAAATTTATGGTGGCACTTAAAAAATTTCCAAACAAATTGCCGTTGAAAAATTTTTCAAATATAACAAATCGTTCGTTTTCTACACATAAATATACACCTGAACTATCTTCAGTTCTAAAAAAGATAATGAAGCGATTTAAATTACAGGTAGTTAGTTGAACTATATGTAATTATTTACAATTTGAACGAAGTATGTGCTTCCTTTTTTCTTTGTGAAAATTGTGATATTTGAAGACAGTTTTTTTTATACTAGAAAGCAAGTGTAAAAAACAGGGGGTTACCTTTTTTTCATGGCTTCTTATGTCTCTTCGAATTAATGTCTCATTCACAGATTCTAACCATTCTTTAAGCGGTCTACCTCTGGGCATTCTGCCATTTACTTTACCTTTATACACCTGTTTGGTCACTCGTTCATCTTTCATTCTTTAAAGATGTCCCAACCATCTTAACTGATTTCTTTCCCATATATCAACTAGAGTCTCCCCTGTACCACATTCTTTGAGGATTATCTCGTTTTTTAGTTGAAGGCAGCTCAGAAGGAGTTTGTTAAATGTACTAGGGTGGGTTTTATGGGGTTGTTGAATATTATTGTAGGTATAGCGATATAAAATAGAATCTTGGTTATGTGTCTCAAGTGCCTATTTTAACTTTGAAATTGTTTGGCTGTTTTGGTTGAAAGTAGCTGATACGGGATTCGTTTGATATACGAGGAGTGTTTTTTCAAGGCTTTTGAATGTCATTGTAGGGATCAGAATATCTAATTATTTGTTGAAAAAATGTGTGGGGCAATCATGTGAAATTTAAGAATGTTTAGCAGTTTAGGTTAAAGGAAGCTCAGACAGGGTTCGTTAAATGTACTAGGGGAGGTTTCTTGGGCTGTCTAATATTATTGTAGGGATAGAGATATCAATTAGGGTCTTGGGCAAGGATATGCGATGACTATTTTTAATTTGCAAATTTTTTGGCTGCTTAAGTCGAAGGTAACTGAGACGGGGTCTGATAAATATACTAGGGGTAGTTTTTTGGACTGTCTAATATTATCGTAGGTGTGGCGATATCGGTTAGTGTCTTAAAAAGGTGTCCGGATTGACTATTTATAATTTGAATATTTTTTGCCTGCTTTAGTGGAAGGCAACTGAGACTGGGTTCATTAAATGTACTAGGGGTGGTTTTTTGAGGCTGTATTGTATGCTTTTGTTGAAGGTATTTGAGACTGGATACGTTTAATGTACTCTCTTTAATGGCACTCTCAAATGGACGCGGAACAAGTAACTTGGTACTTTTTGTTAAACGCATGCACTGAAATCATCAAGCATTAAATTATGATTCTGGAGCGTCGCATTTTTTCAATGGAATTTTATCGAAATTTTTTGTAACGTCTACAACAATAAAAATTGGAAAGACTATTGAATTAAAAATGAATCAAAGCTTATTTTCATGAATTCAGAAGTCTTAAAAAATTTGTAATAAGTTCAAAAGTGTTCACGAGAATTCTACAAAATTCAAGATAATTCTACAGAATTCAAGAGTCTTTTACAGAATTCAAGGTAATTTTACGAAAATCCAAGAGAGTTCTACTCAATTCAAGAGAATTCTACAGATTGCACGAGAATTCTGCCGAACTCAAGCGAATTCAAGAGAATCCTGCTCAACTCAAGAGAATTATGCCAAACGTAAGAGAATTCTACTGAATTGAAGAGAATTCTACGGACTTCAAGAAAATTAAGCATATTTTAAAACAATGCATAAATAAAGAGAATTCTACTGTATTTATGAAATATTTATACAAAATTTCAGAGAAATATAATTAATTCCAGGGAATTCTGCTTAACTCTAGAAAATTCTCTTGAATTCGAAAGAATTTTGCTGATTTTAAGAACATTCTGCTGAATTCGAAAGAAAACACGATAGTTTGACTAAATTCAAGAGAATTCTGTCGAATCTAGGGGAATTCTCCAAAATTTAAGAGAATTAAACAACGTTTAAGAGAATTTTACATATCTTAAGAGAATTCTGCTGAATTTAAAATAATTATGTACAAGTTTAAAAAATTCTAAATAATTCAAGAAAATTCGACTGACTTTACGAGATATTTTTACAGAATTCCAGAGAATTATGATTAATTCAGGGGAATTCTGGCAAACTCTAGAGAATTCTCTTGAATTTGAAAGAATTTTGCTGATTTTAAGAATATTCTGCAGAATTCGAAAGAAAACACGATAATTTGACTAAATTCATGAGAATTCTGCCAAACCTAGGAAAACTCTCCTGAATTTAAGAGAATTAAAGAAAGTTTAAAAGAATTTTACATATTTGAAGAGAATTCTACTGAATTCAAGTGAATTCTACTGAATTTACGAGATATTTTTACAAAATGCCAGAGAGCTATGATTAAGTCAAGGGAATTCTGCCAAACCTAGGAGAATTCTACTAAATTTAAAAGAATTTAGCAAAGTTGAAGATAGTTTTACATCTTTCAAGATAATTCTACTAAATTTACGAGATATTTTCACAGAATTGCAGAGAAATTAGATTAATTCAAGGAAATTTTACTGAATTGAAGAGAATCCTGATGAATTCATTAGAATGATACAAAATTCAAGAGAATTCCACTGAATTCAAAAGAATTCTGCTGAAATCAAAAGAATCCCACAGAATCAGAGCGCATTTTGCTGCTTTTAAGAAAATTCTGCTGAATTCAGAAGAATTCTTCACAATTCAGGAGAGTTCTACTGAGATACGATAATCAGACGATAATTTCGCGACAGGATACGATAATGACCTTGATTATCGTATCGTATCGTATCGCGGCATCACTAATACTACTCTAGCTTCTTTCACGTCCATGCCTTTTTTCATGCAAGCTCTCTTATTTCTATGGCTTCTCATGTCTCTTCGGACTAATGTATCATTCACAGATTCTAACCATTCTTTCGGCGGTCTATTTCTGGGCATTCTGCCATTTACTTTACCTTTATACACCTGTTTCGTCAGTCGTTCATCTTTCATTCTTTCAAGACATCCGAACCACCTTATTAGATTTCTTCTCCATATATCAACTAGTGTCTCCCCTGCATCACATTCTTTGAGGATTATCTCTTTTCGGACTTTGTCCATCAGTGTTTTCCTGCACACCATTACCTTTATTTTATTTACGGTAATTTTGAGGCCCATGTTACTCATGCTTGCATTAAGTTTATTCAACATTCTTTGCAAGTTCTCGATTGATTCTGCCATGACAATCTTGTCATCTGTGAAAGCCAAACCACGCACCATCACTGTTTCGAGATCTACACCTTCTTCGTCGAAGGGAGCCATTCTTATACACTTGTCCATAAGTATGATAAATATTCATGAGGACATAACGCATCCTTATCTAACACTCTGCATAATATCGAACCAGTCATCCAGATTTCCATTAACCCTTACACTCGCTTTACTGCCTGCACATATTGTTCGTATTGCTTGTAGGAGCGATCCATGGACTCCGTACTCTTCAAGGACTTCCTAAAGTTTACTTCTATTTACCTTGTAAAATACTTTTTCTAGGTCAAAATATGCACAGAAGACTTTCTTTCCTATTCTTAAGCTTTTTTCTGTGATCTTTCTTAAGCTAAACATCTGATCTGTGAATGATCTTCCTGGCATAAATCCACTTTGGACTTCTCATATCTTTTCTTCTGCGATTTGCATTATCCTAGGAATAAGTATTTTTGAGTATACTTTACTTACGGTACTTAGTAAGCTGATACCACGGTAATTATTGCAGTTGCTTTTATCTCCCTGTCTATTGTATATTGGTACGATAATCGCTTTTTTCCAATCGTCTGGGACTTGTCCCGTCTCGATACATAAATTTATCAATTCGCACAATCTGTGAGGTATGTATTCACCACCGTATTCAAGCATTTCAGCACTAATACTGTCTACACCAGCAGCCTTACCATTTTTTAAACTCTTAATTATATCAATAACCTCATTGACGCAGACATTTTCAATTGGGTTTTCTAATGTGTTATTTTCAATCTCGCAGCTCTGTTGCCCTATATCTTCACCTGCTAATAATTCTTGAAAAGAGTCTTGTAAAGCGTCTACTATCTCGTCTGTATCATATAGCATTTCACCTTTATTGTTTCTCATGCTCACAAACTCTGTACTTTTACTTTCCTTCATCTCTTTAAATATTAGTTTCATGGTTCCTTGGAGGTCGTTTTGTAATTTTTTCTCTCCTTCTGTACTGATTTTATCTTTACTTTCCTTGACTAGTCGTTTAACTTTCTTCTTTTTGTGTCTGTAATCATTGTCATGTCTACTTCTCTCCTCATCGCTAAGACCTCTGATGTTTAACGTTCTCTCGTGCGCTTCTTTCTTTTCTTCTCGTGCTTCCTTAATTTCATTATTCCACCGTGCATCAGCAGATTTTCTTCCTACTACAGCCGTACCCCATGCTTCAATTGCAGTTTTAACAATGTTATCCCGTCACATAGTCCACGTGAGTGCTACATCTTTATTAATTCTAAGCCCCTCCCAAGTTGCCTCATCTATGTGTTCGTTTATCTTATTCTGAAAATATATTCGCACTTCCGGTTGCTGTAAATTTTTAATCTTGATTCGCATTTGTTTCCTTTTTTTTTTGTTTTTTTTTTCTTCTCCATCCCCGCCCTAAGTTTACTTGGAAGACTAAAAGGTAATGATCAGTATTGCATTCGGAACCCCTCATGACTCTTCTATCTTTAACTAGTTCTCTTAGTATTTCATCCGCAATAACGAAGTCAATTATACTGCGGTTATTTTCTTCACACCAGGGATACGTGTGGATCATTTTATGCCGAAACCAAGTATTTGTAATCAATAGGCCCTTTTTCTAAGCACAATCTAACTAACTTTTCCCCGTTATAATTTTTTCTTGGATCCCCAAATTTACCTAGAACCCTTTCTGTATCTGTATCTTGACGTTAGACGTCTTTGGGCCCAACAAAGCGACTGATAATGATGCCACTATTATTCAAGTCATAATGAAGCGCTTCCAAAATGGGTGTACTTTTGTTTAGCCTGGAGATGTCTTACTTGTCGACCGTGGCTTCCGTGATGCTCTTAAACCACTACGAAACTTGCACTTGGACGGTAGAGTGCCGGAATATGTTGATTGTGGTGAAAGGCAACTAACGGTTCAACAAGCTAATCGTTCTAGGCTTGTTACAAAATGTCGCTTCATCGTTAAAGTATGTAATGGCAGAATTAAACAAATATTTTTACATTTTGATAAAGAGTTTAAAAATAAATCCCTCCCACATATGAGTGAAGACTTCAGAAATGCTGCAGCTTTTATTAATGCATTTCATGACCACGTGGAGTCGGACAAGAATGACGTAGAAGCTATTGCTATTAGAATGTTGTCATTTATGTATGCTCCGAATAGTGTAAAGGTGTTAGCAACTCAAATGAAGCGAAACAGCCTGAGAAAGGATTTCGAACGCTTTGAAGTTATGTCCCATGAAAGTATTCCAGAGTTTCCTTATCTTACAGAGTCAGACCTGCGAATCATCGGCTTAGGCTCTTACCAACTCTCTCAAGCCGAGTCTTGTTATGCTGTACACGTAAATGAAGATGGAAACTATGTCTTCGACGTTTACAAACACCCTGACTCTTTACCCCGACAGTGTCTATATTCAAGCCATTAGACCGTTGCTAGTGAGAGAAGAGATTCTTTCTCGTCATTCCTCTGCTACAAAATACTTCCTATATATTCTCGTCGATCTCGAGAAGTCTGAACATGAGTCAATTATTGGTCATTACTGTCACTGAAAAAACGGGAGTAGAACAGTAGGTTGCTGTGCCCATACAATGACCCTCCTATGATATCTTGGGTATCGAGGGTTCCAAGAAAGAATGAAACATCCAACAGCCAACTTGAATAATATTTGTGTTGTCACAGAACTCTCGGATGACGAACAACCATCATCATCTGAAGTTGAGAAGTTACGGTACATCTAAGCAGAACACTTAAAAAAGGCTACATTCTATTACATTCATCAGATAACAAAAATCTACTGTTTGATACATTTCTCAAGAGTGAGGGATGATGGGCCATTTTCGGTACCCTCCTATTTAATTTTTTTAAACAAATTCAAAATGAAAACACAAAAAAAAACTCTTATGATAGCTACAAAGAACATGAAAAGAGCCTTACAAAAACACTGTAATAAAAGTAAAATCGTATATTCCTAAAAGAAGTTACACTAACGTGAAGGTGAAAAAGCACCTGAAAATGTAAAAGCTTCAGGCCCCTATATATTGACATCCGCTTGATAAATGGACCTATGGTTTGGTGAGTTAAGAAACGTCCACTAGGACTATAATTCAGCCAAGTTCCAATACGATAAAAAAGAAACAATCATTCTAGGTGGGGTCACTTTACGCATTCTGACCCACACATTACTTTTACTCTTAGTATGAGTTTTGACATTGAATGACAGAAAACAGTATGAAGGCTAAATTCTACAACGTTGTGCCTATTGTAAAGTTTGATCTACTCAACAAGAGCTTTCATTTGGTACCAGTCTCATTAGTAGGGCGTGGAGCTGATTTTCGGTACCCTCCTTTCTTTAGCTGGAATCGAAAAAACACGCTATAATTTTGGTTTAATGGAAAATAATTTTTTTCCTTGTGTTTCAAGAGTTCTAAAATCGTAACAAATTGCCAAATTAACGATTTAAAGGCACCTGAAATTTCATCATCTGGAATCAAAGAAACATGCTTTTATTTTGGTTTCATGGAAAATAATTTTTTTCGTTGTGTTTAAAAAGTTCAAAAATTGTGAAAAACGGTACAATTCACGGTTATCGAACAACAGAAAATTTTGTTTTCATGAAGGCAAAATGATAGCAAGTTTCTTTGAAGAAACCTACAGAAATTTCAGGTTCAACGAATATACCGTCTTCTAAAGAAGTTTACATTTAGCTGAATAAAAAGAGACATGTTTTTTGTACATTTTCAGAAAATTCTGAATGGAACAAAATTTTTTTAATTAAATATTTTCTCTTTTATCCCTGTTTCTTAGGAAAAACTGTACATACGAAAAAATGTCTATAATTTTTGAAACAATAGACAAATTTGTTTGAATTTTCAAATCCAAAAACCGAACAGAGGATAATACTCGATTTTAAAAATTTGTTTTAAATACATTGCGGCGGTTGGAAAATCACTCTTGGGTCTGAGGTTAGTCTTCGCGTTACAACTACTCTTCGGACTCTCTATTAGTTACAACCTCCTGGTGCAACAGTGAAATCAATTCCGTCGCATCTTCGAGTTTTCTTCAACCCTCGAGTCAGTGACCGTCTACTGAAACCGCAGTTATCGTCTCGTTCTCCAGTACAGTTATCGTCTCGTTCTCCAGTACAGTTCTCGTTCTCCAGTACAGTTATCGTCTCGTTCTCCGGTACAGTTTCTCGCCTAGTTCTCCAAGTGCAGTTCTTCAGACCAGGAACACTATTAAGGATACTACTTGCAGATCAAATTCTCTCAAACTACAAAATTTCCAGGTAAGATTTAAGGTCACTTCCTTTCTTATCTTTTCATTCTTGACTGTGTTTCTTTTTTCTCCAATACATAAGTTGTGTTCTTTCAGAAACACAACAGAGGAAAAACAGAATTCACCGTAGTCACTTCAGCCTTCCAATATCAAATCATTATTTTAAACAATATTGCAATCCTAAGTATTCTCAATTGTAACTTGTTCGAAGGGAATTGAATAAACTTAATTGTAGTATATAAAAATTATATTCACAACCGATCATTTGGCCTTCTCCTGTTCCCTTAGTCCAGAGCCTTAGATCTGCAGATAAATCAGGGGAGAAAAATAAAATATATTATAGACCTGTTGCGACCCGTAGGACGTAACAGATCTAAATTTTTTGGTGCATCGGCCGGGATAACTCAAAAGGCCAAATGAATCCCTATTGTATACTCCAAGGAAGGGTAGTCTCTTTGTTTGAATTTTAAGTAAATCTGGAATTAAGTAACTGACGACCAAGATTCTTCTTTGTATTGAATATTTATGATCTGAAAAATATGCCAGTGTCCCAAAATATATTCTTGTTCATTCACAAAATATACCCTCATGTCCGATAAAATCTTCCAAACGGAAGGACGCACTCGAAGTCAAACCAGAGCGCAAGCCGATTCCCGGGATATGAATACCGATCCTAAAATTAGACGCGGTATTTCATTCAATTTGGGAGCAATTCCTAAACGCAAGGTTTTACACAGTACACCCCTTAATAATACTAATTTTGAAATTCCGGGTAAACATTTTGCGGAACCTTTGAATGAAACTTTGACTAATACTAGTGATTTGTGCTTTGATAAAACCAGTGTAAACTTGAGTGTACTAAATAAAAGTGAAGATAATCAAACTCGAGGTCTCAATGAGACAACTAATTATCAGACTCAAAAGAAAATGAGTCTTGAAATCAGGAACTCACCCTCTTTAGATTACTTGAAAAGTCATCAAGTTTCTAACGAAAGCAATATATTAAGCTCCAGTGATAGAAGTGCGAGTAAACCTCTAGCGGAATTTAATAATACTCTCGCAGTTGCAAATTCCACAATTATAGCTGCACGAAATTCTCTGGCTGAAATTGACAATCAGCCCTTGTTGCCCAGTACCCAAGACCCGTATGGTACCCATGTGGTCATTACGAATTCGACAGGATGCCGTTCGGTCTTAAAAATGCCCCAGCTTGCTTCCAACACCTCATGAATATTATCCTGTCAGGTTTGATTGGTAACGATTTATTTGTGTATCTCGACGACATTGTCATCTATGCTAATTCATTAGAGGAACACCAGCGAAAATTTAATACACTTATGGAGAGATTACTCTCAGCAAATTTAAAATTACCACCGGACAAATGTGAATTTCGACCTCCAGAAGTCATTTACTTGCGTCACATTATCGATAAAGATGGAGTACGCCCAGACCCCAAGAAAACTATCGCGGTAAAAAAATTTTCTGTCCCAAAAAATGTCAAAAACATAAAACAATGTTTGGGACTCGCCGGATATTATCGCTAGAGGGTTGCTCAAGAAAATCTGCACCCATGACTCATCTTCTGAAAAAGGACGTTCCCTTCAAATGAACAGACAAACAACAAAATGCGTTTAACGCACTGAAAAATGAACTGTGTGAGAAACCCCTTTTAGAAATACTTGATTTTGATAAGCCATTTATCCTTACGACGGATGCGTCAGGGTTTGCGATAGGTGAAATATTATCTCAGGGCGAAATTGGAAGAGATAAACCAGTTAGCTACGTATCCAGAGCACTAAATGTTCATGAAGTAAAATACGACACGTATAACAAAGAGGCTTTAGCAATTGTATTCTGTGTTACGCATTTCACTGAGCCCAGTGTGACTTTTACTACGGCAATTCATGTTTCAAGACGAAGAGCTGGAGTTTGGCTCACACCCGGCAAACTGCTCTTCCCAACTTCGTCTTTGCTTTGGCAATACATGTTTTAATATTAAAAGCCAGAGTCAGGTGCAACAAAGGCACATCACTGGGCCCAGTTTGACTTTTACTACAGCAAACCATGTTTTAAGAGGAAGAGCCAGAGTTTGGCCCAAACTCGG
Source organism: Andricus grossulariae (assembly GCA_011634705.1). NCBI lineage: Eukaryota > Metazoa > Arthropoda > Insecta > Hymenoptera > Cynipidae > Andricus > Andricus grossulariae. The sequence goes on along the minus strand of JAABKJ010075445.1, from coordinate 114,678,610 downwards.
CGCACTGCTGTTCCAAAATTCGTCTTTACTTTGGCTAAACATGTTTCAATAGGGAAAACCGGATTCTGGTCCAGCAAAGGCGCATCACTGAGCCCAGTGTGACTTTTACTACGGCAATTCATGTTTCAAGACGAAGAGCTGGAGTTTGGCTCACACCCGGCGCACTGCTCTTCCCAACTTCGTCTTTACTATGGCAATACATGTTTTAATAGTAAAAGCCAGAGTCTGGTCCAACAAAGGCACATCACTGGGCCCAGTTTGACTTTTACTACAGCAAACCATGTTTTAAGAGGAATAGCCAATGTTCGGTCCAGACTCGGCGCACTGCTGTTCCAAACTTCGTCTTCAATTTGTCTAAACATGTTTCAAAAGGGAAAGCCGGATTCTGGCACTGCAAAGGCGCAAAACTGGGCTCAGTGTGACTTTCTCTACGGCAAAACATGTTTTGAGAGGTAGAGTCAGAGTTTGGCCCAGACTCGGCGCACTGCTCTTCCCAACTTCGTCTTTACTCTGGCAATACATGTTTTAATAGAAAAAGCCAGAGTCTGGCCCAACAAAGGCGCACCACTGGGCCCAGTGTGAATTTTACTACAGCAAACAATGTTTTAAGAGGAAGAGCCAGAGTTTGGCCCAGAATCGGTGAACTGCTCTTCCCAACTTCGTCTTTACTCTGACAATACATGTTTTAATAGGAAAAGCCAGAGTCTGGCCCAACAAAGACGCATCACTGGGCCCAGTTTGACTTTTGCTACAGCAGACCATGTTTTAAGAGGAAGAGCCAGTGTTTGGCCCAGAATCAACGCACTGCTGTTCCAAACTTCGTCTTCAATTTGTCTAAACATGTTTCAAAAGGGAAAGCCGGATTCTGGCCCAGCAAAGGCGCAAAACTGGGCTCAGTGTGACTTTCTCTTTACGGCAATACATGTTTCAATAGTAAAAGCCAGAGTCTTGATCAACAAAGGCGCATCGCTGGGCACAGTGTGACTTTTATTACGGCAAACCATGTTTTATGAGAAAGAGCCAGAGCTTAGCCCGGACTTGGCGCACTGCTCTCCTCAACTTCGTCTTCACTCTGAACATACATGTTTCAACAGGAAAAGCCAGAGTCTGGCCCAACAAGGGCGCATCACTGGGCCCAATGTGACTTTTACTACGCCAAACCATGTTTTAAGAGGAAGAGCCAGAGTTTGGCCCAGACTCGGCGCACTGCTCTTCCCAACTTCGTCTTTACTCTGGCAATACTAGTTTTAATGGGGAAAGCCAGAGTCTGGCTCAACAAAGGCGCATCACTGTGCCCAGGATGACTTTTTCTACGGCAAACCATGTACTAAGAGGAAGGGCCGGAGATTGGCCCAGACACGGAGCACTGCTCTTCCCAACTTCGTCTTTGAAAAACCATGTTTCAAGAGGAAGAGACAGACTTTGGCCCGGTCTCGGGGCACTGCTCTTCCTAACTTCGTATTTACTCTGGCAATACACGTTTTAATAGGAAAAGCCAGAGTCTGGCTCAAAAAAGGCACATTACTGGGCCCAGTTTGACTTATTCTACAGCATACCATGTTTTAAGTGAAAGAGCCAGAGTTTGGCTCAGACTCGGCGCAATGCTCTTCCCAACTTAGTCTTCACTCTGGAAATACATGTTTCAACAGGAAAAGCCAAAGTCTGTCCCAAGAAAGGCGCATCACTGGGCCCAGTGTGTCTTTTACTACGACAAACAATGTTTTCAGAGGAAGAGCCAGAGTTCGGCCCAGACTCGGCGCACTGCTCTTCCCAACTTCGTCTCTACTCGGGCAATACATGTTTTAATAGGAAAAGCCAGAGTCTGGCCCAACAAAGGCACATCACTGGGCCCAGTGTGACTTTGACTACGGCAAACAATGCTTTAAGAGGAAGAGCCAGAGTTTGGCTCAGACTCGGCGCACTGCTCTTCCCAACTTCGTCTTTACTCTGGCAATACATGTTTTAATAGGAAAAGCCAGAGTCTGTTTGGACTTCCCATATCTTTTCTTCTGTAATTTCCATTACCCTACGAATAAGTATTTTTGAATATATTTTACTTACGATACTTAGTAAGCTGATACCTCTGTAATTATTGCAGTTGTTTTTAATTCCTCCAAATATAAATTACTTACTACTTTTAACACTGAACTTACTATGGTAATTTAAATCTTTATCAAATTGATTATCCATCTATATATTTTAGGCTGTTGTTTGGCGCTTATAGTGTTTTTTACAAATTGATTACAAATTAGTGTGATACGTTAAACACAGTCAAGTTACAAGCTCTCGCTTTTCAAATCTGCCGTTTGTAAAAAATGAAAAAAGAAGATGACCGTAACATCGGAAAAGCATGAATCACTGATTTTTTCGATTTGTTTTTTCTCTCTTTCTATCCACCACATGCAGTCTCCTAGCCTCTCTTTGCTTTTCCCCGACCACCTTTCACTGAGTGAGTCGATCTCTCTTTCGCCCTTTCAGTCGCGTTGCGTTACCTCTGTCGGCGATGGTGCGCGGTCCGTTTTTCTCGTTTTTCCTTTTTTTCCGTACTCTTTTCCACCTTTTATGCCTCCCGACTTGCACCCCTCTCTGTTTTTTCAACTTCACCGCTCTGCGTGAATGGGCGAAAATGTAGGTAGAAGCGTTTTCGCTTTCTATACGTCCCAGCGAAAACGAGAGTCACGTACGTACATACGTACGTGTACGGTACCGAGAGTATGACGCGCCACGTAACGACACGTGGTTCGTCGCGCCTTTTAAAATGCACGCCTTCAAGCACGTGCAAATTCCACGAGACCAACGCTTTATGGTCACAGGCTTTTTTAGTTTTTTCATTGAGTTTCGCGAAAAATCGGGCCATCCGTTTTCGCTTTCTCCTAACTTGAAAGTCATTTTTTCATAATTCGTTTTATTATATATTCTTTTTACATACGAAATCATCACGAATCGAATCAATTAGTGTTGAAGTGTGATATAGGTAAAAATGTATTTCCTGTAAACCAAGAAACAAAAGGAGTGTATCTTTAAACAAATTATAATGCACTGTACCAGTCACAGGTGTTTTATTCTGTATGACTAGACATTTTTCAGATGCGGGCAATATAAAATTGTTAATTAAAACCTTAATGTGGACATTTTGTCATGGCGCTAGCTGGGCCCAAAATAGGAAACACACGGCCCCAAATTGGGAATTTAGATAGGATCAAACCACAAATGAAACGCCTAAGTCTAACCCGGTCAGTGCCTAACTTACCGACTGAGTTGGCCCCAACTTGGCTTTATTTATTTTTCTAGTCTCAGCCATAATATAATTAAAAAAATTTTATTTCGAAGAAATATTTTAAGTAGCAGAACATTTTAAGAAAAATCTTATTCCTGAACTGGCTTATTCGTCGTCAGCCTTATCTTTCGGTTGCCATCCCAATCTTTAGAATTAGTGGAGACCTATGCTAACATTTGAAACGTAATTGAAGTTATGTTTTCCAAACTTTAAAATCAGGTAAAATCCATGAAGGAAGTTATTTTTTTCCAAGAGGATTTATATTTCACTTCAAATTGTCAAAAAAATGCACATTGTAACACTAAACTGAAATATACTTCTTTCAAAGCGAATCTGAATTACGGTTGCAATTTTCAACCACGAAATTCACTTGTTTTATTATAGCGAAGTTACCGCATTACCAAAAAATTAATCGATATTAGAGTTTGGCGCGTAAATTCAAATTTACATTAAACTAAATGAAAGCAATAGAGCCAGAGGGTGTGAACGTTTTGAAAATTCAAATTATTTGATAATATAAATTGAAAAAAAATGATCGTGACAAAACTGGTGAACTTAATTTTAAATAAAATCATTTAAGATTATTTAATTAATAAAATATGTAATTATTTGAAATTTGATTTTTAGGTAATCTACATTTTATAGACTGATTTTTTTCATTTTCGATCTTTAAATGATCAGTTAACTGCTCAGCTACTTTTCTGTGAAAAATATTTTAGAAAGTTTAATTCTGTAAAATAATGTATAATTTATTAAACAAAAAAGGAGTTATTGAACCAATTTTAATTACAAATTTGAACGCGACAAGTGCTTTTCACTTTCGGTCTTTTTTATCATTCGAATCACACTTTAATAATTAATACAGACGAAATCACAAAAACACTCGCCAACATAACCTCAAACCAACCTACTTGTGTTCAAGAGGTTCACTATACAAGTGGGCTGGTCTTCCTCGCCTAGAAGAAAATCGCTGGAAGGCGGCAAGAAAGGCAGTAGACGAATAGTCGGACACGAGCTCCAAATGTATAGCACGTGTGCAACAACAAACGAACAGTGCTACGTAAGTTTTATGACTCTTGTTACCTCGTCCAGGGGCAAAACGTACATTAAAGGGGCCTGCATAGTCTACCCCAGTATGTGTGAAAGGGTGATAAGGGGTTACTCTGAAATCAGGTAGATTCTCCATTAATTGCTGGGAAAGAGTCGCCTTTTCTCGGGTGCACTCCAAGCAATCCTTAATTAGGCCTTTAACTATATAGCGCGCCCCTAAGATCCAAAAACGCTGTCTGAGCGTATGTAGTGTTAATTGTAGGCCACCATGTAAGGATCTAATGTGAGCATGCGCAGCTATAAGTTCACTTAGGTGATGACGTGGTAAAATAATGGGATGCTTTTCATCATAACTGATAGGGGCATACCGTAGTCTCCCTGCTAGTCTTAAGAGACCAGTAGAATCCTAAAATGGATTCAAGTTTTCAAGAGGCGAATTTGTTGCAATTTCCCCATTTTGGCTCAAAGCCTTCAGTTCAAGTGAAAAGGAGTTGATTGGAGCAAATTTTATCCAAAAGTTTCCGGCTTGTTGGATTTCAAGCGTATCGAGCGAGGGAGTTAAAAAGCGAGGTTCAGGCTTTGGGAATTTAGAGTGCTTATAAACAAAGACATCAATGAACTTTTTGCAATAAGCAGTCACACGGAGCAATTTCGGCTACGATGAAAATTTAAACACTAGTAGGGTGCAACTTTAACCACGATGGACCTTTCCGCCATAGTGGGTGCTTCAACATTTTTTTTTTGGCGACAGTCCCCGCGTAGCGCAGTCAGCACGATTATCCTTAGTCGAAATATATCGCCATTTGACACGAGGGACAAGCTCGTGCATCAGGGAGACTCTATTTGCGACAAAAACTGGCAAATTTGCGGGATGCTTTCCGAGCCAAGCCAAAACAGTCACCGAATCAGTGTAACTTCTCATCGCAATCGAGCTTTCTTAGCCAAAGCTCTTGCATTAGTATCTTAGCCACAACAATTAATGGAGGTAAACAGACCATTGGATCATATAGTTTAGCTATAACAGAAGGTACAATCCGCTTAGTTGGAATATCGACAGGCGAGGAAGTCAGCTTAAAGAGAAACGCATCAGACTCAGGATCCCAAAATAAGCCTAAAACCTCGAGCTGAGCATCTTCAGCTAATGGAAACTCTATAGCCCTGTCATGCTTGCCAAAAGGACAAGCTTCCAATAATTCTGGATCATTAGATACCCATTTTCGCAAGTAGAAACCACCGGCTTCCAACAATTGAGATACTTGAACTCTCTTTTCCTTAGCTTGTATTTTAGTATCAGCACCAAATAAAACATCATCGCGTAGATATTTTGTTCGAGGATACTTTTGGCTAAAAGAAATTTATTACCTTCGTCATGAGCTAATTGTTTAATAATTTTATTAGCCAAGTAAGGAGCACAGGCAGTACCATTAGTGACAGTCAAAAGTCGATAGGCCACCATTTTTTTCGTAGAAGAGTACCATAAAATTCTTTGATAATTGCAATCACGAGGATCCACTAAAATTTTGTTGAACATTTTTTCAATATCAGTCATGCAAACAAAACGAGGCGATCTCTAGTTCAAGATAATTGAGACTAAATCATTTAGAATCTTTGGACCATTGTGCAAGTGCGCATTCAAAGAACTGTTGTTTGAAGTTAAGCTTGACGCGTTAAATACAACTCTTAGCTTTGCAGTAGAACTGCTTTCTCTCAAAGCCGGGTGGTGAGGTAAATACACATTATGAGAGGAAGTATCTAGCTTCTCCTCTTTTACAAGTTCCATATGTCCTAATTTTTCATATTCAGATAAGAAATCCGGATATTCTTGGAAAAATTTAGAGTGTTCAGATAATCGTCGTAGAACCTTATCCAGAACAATTTTGGCCCTCAAAAAGGAGGCACCAATTTTGATTGGTGGCTCATTTTTAAATGGTAATCATATCAAGTACCGTCCATCGTTAGTGCGTTGATGTGTCATGAAGAAATGTTCTTCATAAAGTCTTTCATCGTCTTCTGAAGGGTCGCTATTTGGAAGTTCTTTCAACTCCCAAAACTTGGTCAAGTCTTCATGCAAGACTTCTGAAGTTATACTCTGATGTACCGATATATGACTTTGCAACCAAAAACATTAATTTTTAATCACAAACGACAAATTTTCTACCAAAACAAAGAATATTTCACCGGAAACATGAATTTTTTCACAAAAACGACGATTTTTTAACAAAATTCTTGAATTTTCAAACAGAAAAGAATTTTTTACCAAAAAAGATCAATTTTTAACCAAAAACATTAATTTTTTACCAAAAATGGCGAATTTTCTACCAAAAAAATTAATTTTATACCAAAATCTAGCATTTTCCCCACAAAAAATTATTTTTCTGCCACAAAAGACGAATTTTTCACCAAATCAACGAATTCTCTTAACAAAAACGACGAATTTTTAAGAAGATTCTTTAATTTTTACAAAGCAGTGGAATTTTCAAACAAAAAAGAATTTTTACCAAAAAGGATGAATTTTCAACAAAAAAAAATTAATTTTCTATCAAAACAACTAATTTGCCAGAAACACCTTTAATTTTTGCCAAAGAAGACGAAGTTTACACTACAAACATCAATTTTCTACGAAAAAAGATTAATTTTCAACAACATTCTTGAATTTTCTACAAACTATATGACTTTTCAACCAAAAACATCAATTTTCAACCCAAACAACGAATTTTCTACCAAAACAAATAATATTCCACCGCAAACATGAATTTAAAAAAAAAAACGACAAATTTTCCAAAAAATACTTGAATTTTTAAACAGAAAAGAATTTGTTACCAAAAAAGATCAATTTTCAATAAAAAACATTAATTTTTCACCAAAAAACGACGAATTTTTAGGACGATTCTTTAATTTTCTACAAAACAGTGAAATTCTCAAACAAAAAAGAGTGTTCACCAAAGAGGATAAATTTTCAAGCAAAAAAATTAATTTTCTATCAAAGTAACTAATTTTACAGCAACACCTGTAATTTTTTGCCAAAGAAGATGAACTTTCCACTAGACACATTAATTTTCTACCAAAAAAGATTATTTTTCAACAAAATTCTTGAATTTTCTACAAAACAGTTGAATTTTCAAACAACAAAGATCAATTTTCGAACAAAAAAATTAATTTTTTACCAAAAACGACGAATTTTCTATCAAAAACATTAATTTTATACCAAAATTGAGCAATTTTTCCCCAAAAACATTATTTTCTACCGAAACAACGAACTTTTGACCAAAAACATTAATTTTCTAACAAAAACGATGAATTTTTAACAAAATTCCTTGATTTTCGACCAAACAGTTCAAGTTTCTAACAAAAGAATTTTTCCCAAAATATATGACTTTTCGACCAAAAGCAATCATTTTTAACCACAAACGACGAATTTTCTACGAAAAGAAAGAATATTCCACCGCAAACATAAATTTTTTAACAAAAACGACAAATTTTTAACAAAATTCTTGAATTTTCGAACAGAAAAGAATTTTTTACCAAAAAAGATGAATTTTCAACCAAAAACATTAATTTTTACCACAAAAGACGAATTTTTCACCAAATCAACGAATTTTTCACCAAAAACGACGAATTTTTAAGAAGATTCTTTAATATTTTACAAAACAGTGGATTTTTCAGGCAAAAAAGTATTTTTACCAAAAAGGATAAATTTTCAACCAAGAAACTTAATTTCTTATCAAAACAACTAAGTTTCCAGCAATGCCCTTAACTTTTTTTTTGAATTTTCTACAAAACAGTTGAATTTTCAAACAAAAAAGATGAATTTTCAACCAAAAACATTAATTTTTCACCAAGAACGACGAATTTTCACCAAAAACATTAGTTTTCTTCCAAAATCAAGCATTTTTTCCCCAAAAACATTAATTTTCTACTACAAAAGACGAATACCAAATCAACGAATTTTTCACCAAAAACGACGAATTTTTAGGACGATTCTGTAATTTTCTACAAAACAGTGGAATTTTTAACAAAAAAGAATTTTTACCAAAAAGGATTAATTTTTAACAACATTCTCGAAATTTTTACAAAACAGTTGGATTTTCAAGAAAAAAAAGATCAATTTTCAACCATAAAAATTAATTTTCTACCAAAAACGACGAATTTTATACGAAAGACATTGATTTTCTATCAAAACAACGAATTTTTCACCAAAAACAATAATTTTCTACTTAAAATGACGAATTTTCAATAAAATTCCTCAATTTTCTACCAAACAGTTCAAGTTTCTAACATAAAAGAATTTTTACCAAAATATATGACTTTTCAACCAAAAACATCAACAAAATAGTTGTATTTTCAACCAAAAAAATTTAAATTTCAACCAAATAGATGAATTTTCTAATAAAAAGATTAATTTTATAAAAATAACGAAACGAATTTTCAACTAAAATTATTAATCTCCAACCAAAAAAATTAGATTTAAAGAAAGTAGTTCAACTTTGAACGAAATAGTTGTATTTTCACTCATAAAAGTTAATCTTTAACGAAATAAATGAATTTTTTACCAAGAAGATTAATTTTATAACAATAAAAAAAACGAATTTTCAACTAAAATTCTGAATCTTCAACAAAAAATAAGATTTTACCAAAGTAGTTCAACTTTTAACCAAATAGTTGTATTTTCCACCAAAAAAGTTAATTTTCAACCACACAGATATATTTTATACCAAGAAGATTAATTTTATAACAATTAACAAACGTATTTTCAACTAAAATGATAAATTTTTAACAAAAAAAATAAATTTTTAATGAAGTAGTTCCACTTTTAAGTAAATATTTGTATTTTCAACCAAATAGGTGAATTTTCTAATAAAAAGATTAATTTTATAAAAATAAGAAAACAAAGTTTCAACTGAAATGATTAATCTTCAACCGAAAAAATTAGATTTTAACGAAGTAGTTCCACTTTTAACCAAATATTTGTATTTTCAACCAAATAGATGAATTTTCTATCCAGAAGATTACTTTTATAACATTAAAAAAACGAAGTTTCAACTTAAATAATTAATCTTCAAACAAAAAAATGAGATTTTAACAAAGTAGTTCGACTTTTAACCAATCAGATGTATTTTCGACCAAAAAAAATTAATTTTCAAACAAATAGATGAATTTTCTACCAAGAAGATTAGTTTTATAACAATACAAAAACGAATTTTCGACTAAAATGATAAATTAAAAAAAAAGATATTTTAACAAAGTAGTTCAACTTTTAACAAAATAGTTATA